>JAWZYU010000353.1:0-171000 GCA_038380435.1 Ryuthela nishihirai | reverse complement strand
AATGCTATTAGTAGGCTTTGATTTCCTCAATTTATCGTTTGGCTTTTTACTGATGACATCTGCAAAAGACTTGCTCGTTAAATTATTCAATTTGATCTTACAGAAGCCCGTTCATCATGGACTACCATTTCATTAACTGTAGGTTTAGAAGTAGAAGGCTTTGGAAAGAACTCACAGCCTTTGTAGGTGGCTGGGTGTTCTTCACCGCAGTTGGCACACTTCAGAGGCACATCTTGAGGATTTCGTGTACACTCCACAGTGGAATGTGAGCCAGCACATTTGACACAGCGGGGATGTTATAACAGTTGTTTTGCGAGAGACCATACCACTGACATTTATGGCACTGCCTAAATCCAGTTCTATTTTTATAACTTTCTGTCGATATCTTGAGGTGGAAAGGTTCAGTTAGGATGAAGATCTTTTTTTTTGCGTTGTCATTAGGCAACTCAACAAGAAATTAGGCAGAGGTTGCTATCTTTTGCCTTTTCAGTTGTGAAACATTCTGAATTAGAAATCCCAGTCAGATCAATTGAACTTTGAGATCATCAGAAGTTATTTCATCTGCAATGCTTTTGAAAACAATTCAACGTTTTATCTACCTTTAATCTGTATGTATGGAAAGAAAATTTTTTACCCTCCAGCTTACGAACGAAGTTTCTGTAATCGGTTGTGCATTTATTCTGGATGCGAATTGTTTCTCCAGACTTTTTTGTCAGAGAGGCTTCTACGGCAATGAGAGTGAGCTCTTTGTGTAGTTTTAACCAACCAACGGAATTTCTGAGCACTATGGAGGAATTTGCCCACGGTTTTTCACACTATTTGAAAGCTCAGTTTTCTGTCCCATTTGTTTTCTGAGTTATGACATGAGAGCTCAAAGGTCGCTAGATCTAGTAACAAAGTCGCTAAGTTGGCATTATTATACTACAACTATATTTTCCTCTATCTGTATAAGGGGTGTGTACGCCAGTTACATACACATTTACAGGAGGTACGTGAAGCATAAAAGGTTGAGAACCACTGTGTTAGAAGATGAGGTGAGCTCTGTCCCTGTGTGCTACATGGGATGATAATATCTGCAACCATGTGTTAGATTGGA
Organism: Ryuthela nishihirai; assembly: GCA_038380435.1. Classification (NCBI taxonomy): domain Eukaryota; kingdom Metazoa; phylum Arthropoda; class Arachnida; order Araneae; family Heptathelidae; genus Ryuthela; species Ryuthela nishihirai. Next base: position 169,904 of record JAWZYU010000353.1, on the reverse strand, counting down.
TGTTAAACTCTGCCTCCATGTGTTAGAAGGTGTGCTGAGCCCTGCCCGCATTGTATTAGTTGAAGCTCTGCAATCAGCTATCAGATGAGATATTAAGCTATGCCTCAGTATGTTAGAAGATGTGGTAAGCTCTGCCCATGTGCGTTGGATGGAACGTAAAGTTCGCAACCGTGTATTAGATGTAACGTTAAGCTCCGCTTCCGTGTGTCAGAATATGTGCTGAGCTCCGCCCCGTGCGTTAGATGGGACCTTAAACTCTGCAACACGTATGTTAGATGGGATGTAAAGCCCTGCCTCCGTGTGTTAGACGATGTGGTGGGCTCTACCTACTTGCGTTCAGTGACACATTACGCTTTGCAACCGTGTATTAGATGAGTTGTTAAGCTCTCCCTCCATGTGTTAGAAGATGTGGTTAGCTTTGGCCCCGTGCATTGGATGCGACGTTAAGCTCTGCAGCGGTGTATTAGATGTGATGTAGCTCTGCAACGGTGTATTAGAAGTGATGTTAAGCTCGGCAACGATGTAGTAGATGGGATGTTAAGCTCTCTCTCCATGTGTTAGAAGATGTGTTGAGCTCTGATCCTATTGGTTAGATGAGACGTTAAACTCTGACACCATGTATCAGATGGAATATTAAGCTCAGTGTCCGTGTATTAGAAGATGTAGTGATCTTTCCCCATGCATTAGATGGGATGTTAATCTCTGCAACCTGTGTGTTAGATGAGATGTTAATCTCTGCAACCTGTGTGTTAGATGGGATGTTAAGCTCTGTCTTAATGTGTTAGAAGATGTGGACAGCTCTGCTTTCGTACGTTGGATGTGACCTTAAGCTCTGAAACCGTGAATTCGATGGGATGTTAAGCTCTGTAACTGTGTATTAGATGGTATGTTAAGGTCCGCCACCTGTGTTAGCAGATGTGGTAAGCTCTGTCCCCGTGCGTTAGATGGTATGTTAAGCTCCGCCTCCTGTGTTAGCAGATGGGGTAAGCTCTGTCCCCGTGCGTTAGATGGTATGTTAAGGTCCGCCACCTGTGTTAGCAGATGCGGTAAGCTCTGTCCCTGTGCATTAGATGGGATGTTAAGCTCTGCAACCTTGTATTATATGTTGTGAGCTCTGCCCCATGTGTTAGATATTGTAAGCTCTGCCCACATGTGTTAGATGGGACATTGAGCTTTGCAACCGTGTGTTGAATGGGATGCTAACTCTGCCTCCATGTGTTAGAAGACATGGTGAACTCTGCCCAGTGCGCCTTATTGGATGTTACGCCTTGCAACCCTGCATTAAATGGGATGTAAGCTCTGCGTCCATGTGTTAGAAGATGTGGTGAACTCTGCCCCTCTGCGTTAGATGGGATGTTAAGCTTTGAAACAGTGCGTTAGATGGGATGTTAAGCTTTGAAACAATGTGTTAGATGGGATGTTAAGCTCGGCTTCCACGTCTTAGAAGACGTGTGAACTCTCCCCATATGTTATATGGCATAATAAACTCTGTAACGTGTGTTTGATGGGATGTTAAGTTTGTTGGGTTATAAGATTTTAAGAATGGAAGATTACCATCCCTTTCCCAACAGGTATTCCAGAGGGTTCCTTTCCCCAACTTTATCTGCCATTCGGTCTTTTCTGACCAGGCCATTTAGACTACTGTGTGAAAAAAGATGATATAAAATACAATTGATATTAGACATTGTTATAAACATTATACTTCAGTATTGTCATGTGCATTACCTTTTAGTACTGTTATAAGCATTACGTTTCAGAATGTTACAGCTTCTTTTTAAACTTCATTTTAGAGTGTTGCAAACTCTTTTTTAAACATTAGTGTATTTATCGTCTTGTAATTTGTATAAAATTTATATCTGGAATATAGTAACTGGTGGGAATATTCGTTTTACTTCTGAGAGGCATTTTTATTTTGCACACAATGGATTAAGTGGCCAGATCACAGGAAACCCCAAAGGTTAGCAGAAGGGTTGGCTCTACAGTTGTATTTAAATTGTGTATATTATAGTTCAGCATGAACTTATTATGTCATTTACCTATGTCTAGAAATTTGGACTATGTCTGATGTGATGTGATGTGATAAAATGTGATGGGAAGGTTAGAAACCCTTCAACAATGGGCTTCCTGCTGTCCCAAACAAAGAATCGGACGTGTAAATCACAATGTAGAAAATAAAAATAATAATTTTTTCTGAATTTTTTAAAAGTTCCTACTTATGCAGAGTAGACTTTCTGTAATCCAATACTCTTGGATCTTAATTTCTTTTCTTTTCTGAGCCAAAAGAGATTTCAAAAACAAAATTAACACTTCAAACAAGGTATAAAAAATAACAGTCACAGTTCTTTCTACAGTTCCACCACAAAAATAACCATGAGGTTATCACTTGAGATACTGCCCCCAACTAGAGAAAGTTTGTAAGCAAAAACACATTTTTCTTGAACAGTCAATATTTCATATTTGTATATTATTAAAATCCTCTGCTTTTTATTTTCGAAAAACCAAAACCCAGCAAAGGATTCATCCTTTGTCCAGAATCTGTATAATAAAGAACTTTCCTCCAAGAAACTGAGAATCAGGGTCTGAATTTTAAATCTATTGCTTTTACTGTAGCTTCTGCAGAGAAGAGATTTCATTGACAATTCTTGATCAATAATCTTCTTCATCTTTTCCTTCAGAATTTGTCGTTGAAATTGATAGAGAGGACAATGTAAAAAGACATGAGAAATATTTTCTGGAGTTTTACAGATGGCACAAAGTGGAGAGGGTTTTTTGTTAATTTTGAAGAGCTTTTCATTTAAAGCACAGTGATCAAGGTTAATCCTGAAAAGAGCTGTTTCTTGTCTTGTGCTCAGATGAGATGTTTGAAGTTGGGGTGGGGGGTTATTAAAGATGCTGCGATAGAATAGGCCAACATTTTTCCGACTATTTTGAAAAAGTTTAATCCATTCAGAGTGAGTTATTTTATTTTCTGTAATGCAGAAATCTTTGTATGTAATAATGTTAAATATGTTTGCGGTTTTCTGTAAGCTCTCTCTAGCAGTTTTGTCAGCCTCTTCGTTCCCGTGGATTCCTATATGGCTAGGAATCCACTGGATCATAATTTGGTTTCTACTTTCTTCAACATGTTTATTGCATTGCCGTAATATTTCTGAAATTAATGAACAGTTAGAGGTAGAAAGTGGATCAGCTAGAAGAGCTTGGAGTGAAGACCTGCTGTCTGAAAGAATCAGAATTTTTTCTGAATCAAAAATGAATGCCCATTCAAGTGCCTTGAGGATAGCCCAAAGTTCGCCATTCATAATAGATGTTGGATTAGACAACGAAAATCCTTCTTTAATACTGAGACCAGGAATGCAGAAAGCACAGGATACTATTCCAGTTTCATCACTTCTAGAACCATCAGTAAAGATGTGGCAAAAACCAGCAAATCTCCCCCAATATACTGCATGGTAAGAGCCCAAAGTTCTTCAGAAGGGTAGTAATGTTTTGAAATCAGGTCAGGGATGTAAGGAAAAATATCTGGCCTAGAGATATTCCAAATGGGAAAATCGAGTATGCTGTCTCCTGCAATATTTCTGTTAATCAAATTTAAAAGGAAAATATTACTTTTGATACTTCTAAAAATGCTCGATCTTTTGCAGTTCAAAATTATATCTAAGATTAGATTTTTATTGGTCATGGTTTTCATTCTTGCTACACTTTTAAAAACAATGGAATTTCTTCTAACGCTGAGTGGAGGTTTGGCAGCTTCAGCAAGTGATGGAAGAGTTGGAGATCCAGGAAGTAATCCGAGGCAATATCTAATAGCTTTATTTTGACAGGTTTCAAGCTTTTTGCACAAGGAATCTGAAGCATTAAGGTAAAGCTGGCTACCATACTCGAGAACGGGCGTATTAAAACCTTTTTAGAAAATAAGGAGAGTTTTAGATTTAGCTCCCCACGATGTACCAGTTAGATATCTCAGCATATTTAATCTGCTATTAACTTTTTGACAGACTAGATTAATTTGAGGTTTCAAAATTAAATGATGGTCAAGAAGAACACCAAGAAATTTGTGTTCTTTAACAGCTTCAATAGGCTCATTGTTAATTTGTAGTCTTAATGGGAAGTGCTTAGATCGTGGTCTGGAAATAATTAAACACTTAGTTTTATCTTGGGAAACTGAAAATCCCCATTCATTTAAAAACTTATGGACTTGATTGACTGCTATTTGTGGATTCTTTTGAAGGATGTCAGGATCTCTGCCAGTAACCCAAACATCCAAATCATCAGCAAAAATTGAATATTAAACATTTTTGTTTAAGCACTTAGGAAGGTCCTGAAGCATGATGTTGAAAAGCACAGGGCTGAGAACGCTGCCCTGTGGTAAACCCTCAGAAACAGGGATAAGAGCTGAAAAATCATTTCCTAATTTTACTTGAATTTTTCTATCTTTCAGAAAATTGTTTATATAGTTAAACATATTGCCAGTTATTCCTAATTTTAAAAGCTTAAAAAGGAGTCCAAGATGCCAAACACTGTCAAAAGCATGTTGGATATCGAAGAAAACCACAGCCACTCTTTGTTTTATGGAAAGAGCATTTTGTGACTCAGCAATTAGTTGAAGTAAATTATCTTGAGATGACATTCCTCTCCGAAAGCCCGTTGGAAAGGAGATAGCAGTCCAGAGTATTCAAGAAACCAATTTAGTCTGTAAAGTATCATCCTTTCATATACTTTCCCAAGACAAGAAGTCAGTGAAGCAGGTCTGTAGGAGCTTAATAAATTACATGGTTTCTTAGGTTTTACAATAGGAATGATCTGGGTTATTTTCGAAGTATCCGGAATTGTGCCTCTGTTCCAGCATTCATTAAGTAGTTTCAATAAATGTATCAGTCCTTCCTGTGGAAGGGATTTAATAATAGCATTGATGATTCTATCTGGTCCAGAACTGCTCTTATTTTTGTTTTTTTTTATAGCATTTTCAAGTTCCCATAGGTTGAAAGGAGTATTCAAATAATCTGGAGACAGGGGCAAATCATCCAAGACTGCTTCCATAAATTTGGAAATTTTATCCCTGCTGTTTCTGAATGAATCAGAAGTAGGTAACTTATGATAACTTATGATAACTTATGTTAAGAGGAATGATGGACGAAATATTCTGCTAGCCTCTCGGTTGTGCAATTTAGAGCTATAGTAAGTTGGGTCCAGATTGGAGTAGGTTCAGGAGCTGTTCCAATATTCTTTATTTTCCTCCATATAGCTGACTGAGGAGTCTGGAAGTTAATATCCTTGCAAAAGTTTTGCCACTGTTTTTTCTCAATATTTTTTGTTTCTCTTTTACTTTTAGCACAAACTCTTTGGTATTCTTCAATATCTTTTAAATTTCCAGATCTTTTAGCTTTTCTTTCACTTCTCCTATTTGCAGTAATCTTTTTTACTTCTATAGCATAAGAACAAATTTTAATGGGGACTTTGAATTCTTTAGTGTTACATTGATAGTTTCTGAAGAGAGAAGAACTAAATTCAATTAGATTAGACTGGTTGTTTGCATTTTGCAGTTCAAATGAGATATTTTTCTTGAATTGGAACCAATTACTAACTTTCAAATGAGGTTTAGATATTTTAGACCGAAAGTTAGCTGAAATAATGACTGGTAAATGATCGCTCCCAAGAGAATCATGATGTGTTGTCCATGCAAAATGTTTGGCAAAGGGAGCTGAGACAAGGGAGAGATCAATAGCACTTCCTCTTCCTGGAAGTTTGAAAAAGATAGGAGAGCCATCATTGACCACAACCAGGTTAAGATTCATGATCAGATCTTCAACAATGTTTCCTCTTCTGTCTGTAGAGGGGCATCCCCAAGTTCTACTGTGTGCATTCCAGTCTCCACAGATAAGCCATAGTTGGGGTCATTGATGCAAAGTGCTTTTGAAATCTTCCAACGGAACATCATAACCTGGATTATACAGTGAAATAATGCTGGGAGGTATCTTTAATTTTCACTTGCACTGCTACAATTTCGAGGAATTGATTGCGACAGGAGATCTCGATTGCAGCTTGGGGCAATTTGGAGTGCACATAGATAGCCACCCCACCCCTATTAGATCCATCATTTCTAGGTTTTAGATACGAAACATACTGAGAAATCTTAGGAGCCTTTTCCACATACGTTTCGCTAAAAACTAGAACTGCAAAATGTTTATCGCGGAAAAGAGTATTCAACTCAAGAATTTTATTTTTCAGACCTCTGCAGTTCCACTGAAATAAGAAGTTATTAGGATTGTGGAAAAGATCCATAAAAAATTTTGTTTTTCTTCTTTTTACTAATAAAGTTGCTATTCATATTTATTCAGTATCTGCAAAAATTTTTGCTTGATTCTAAACTTATTTATATTATTGCCCTCAGATGAGCTTTTCAGTAAGTTTAGGAGATCTGTTAGGCATTCCAGGACATCATTAATTTTAAGGAGGATGATTTCATCTTCAGTTTCTTCAAAAGATTTTTTTCCTCGGAATTGGAATTATTGATGTGATCCTGGTTTTTCTCAACAGATTTTACAACGGACACTCCATTAGAAGAAAGTTGATTTTTGACAACCTTCCTTGCTTCGTTGTGTAAAATATGTGTTGCAGTATCTTGATCTGTAAGAGTATCACAAGTTTCAGCATTATCAATTTGTAAAGTTCTTTTAGAGATGTAGGGATGATCCTCTTGTTGTATCTTTTATTTATTTTATTATTTTATTTATTTAGATTATTTTGGATCATTAATTTCTTTGCTCGACAGGCCTGCAGTCTCACTTGACGTCTGGCAATTATGACAAATTGGAGGCGGCCTTAGATATGCATTCACTTTGTATTCTTTAAATCTAATTATTACCTTATCGGAAATCTTCTGATTGAAGGTTAAAATCATTTTAGAGATAGGATTTCCTCTTTCTCCAGTTTCATTCGTTGCTGTTTTGACAAAATGTCTCATACGTCTAACATTTGTTACTCCTTGATCCTTGAGATAAAGTAGAGCTTCATCTTCAGTAATATCTAGTGGAACTTTATTAATAATACCTTCTGGATGAATAATATTTCTGGGTCGTGTGATGGAAATAAGCAGAGTTTCAATATGAGAATGATATTAGCTTCATATTCTGATTTTAGATTTACCAAAAAGTCTCCTTTAGGAAGATATTTTCCTGTAACTCTTCTGCCCAGCTTTTCGTAAAAGAACTGAACTAAACTGGCGATACGAAGATTCTTCATCGGACTATTTTTCCCTGCAATAATTAATTTAACAGAAGTAGTTGAATGACTAGGAAATTTTCCAGAGATTGATTCTACCTCATGTTGTACAATATCTGGGTGAATACTAGTAGATAAAATAGCTTCAGAAGAAGTAATTAAATTGATAGGTTTAAATGTACTTTGCTCATCAGTCTTGTTCCTTAAAAAATATCCTTGAACCGGTTCCGAAGATAATTCGGAAAAAGGATCATCATGAGTATCTTCAATGAAAGTGAAGTCATGTACATCCTGAGATTGCACTTCTACGTGATCAGAGGTTTTGCTAGAAACAGACTGCTGTAAGGTATAGGATGAAGCAGATTCAGGTGAATGTGTGAGATTAGAAAGAGAAGTAGCACAGGAGTATTTTTGGACTTTCTTGTCCACTTTCTGCTTGCATTTAGGCTCGATAGTAGAGACCTTTTTACCTTTAGCAGACTTTTTCATGATTATAAGGTACAATGACACAAAATGGTTTTTGGTAAACTCAAAATAGTTTTCTTCAGTAGCAGCAAAAATGATGATAGAAAGCTTCAAGGGATGTTCAGCCCTATTATTAACATGAAGTTACAAGATGTTAATAGGGAAGTCAAATCCCATGAGACAAATTTGAAAGATTCAGAAATCCAGTCAAATCCGGACGTCAAAATAATACTAAGTGAAGAATTTTAACCTCTCACGGCGGGAAATTAAAAAAAAAGACCGTTACTTACCAGAGCAGAAACCAGCTCACGTATAACCTCAATCCGCTATGTTTGAAAGATTGGTCACTTATTTATAATTACTTATGTAATATAACTTCTGGTAACTAAAACCTGATCTTGAAAATTTTTAAATGTAGCGAAAATAAAATATTTTTTCGAATTATTTCTCAAAGTTACCTAAAATTCGAGTACAAAAGTAACTTTCTAATGAACAATCAATACCTTGAAAATGTTACTTTTCTCTCTGCCATAAACAGAACTGATGACGCGCACACCATCATTGTTTCTTCCTCTTTAGGGATCGGAAATTATGTCCGACGGCAGAGCGCCAGGTTTGTAATCTGAAGATCCCAGTGCGAGTCCCAACTTCCCCTGAGTTGAGATTTATTTCCGCCAACTCCCACGATGCCCTAGATAAGAAGTGATGAACACTGATGAACTTGGAAACGCCGCCGTGTATCAGATGTATGTTAAGTTCTGTCTCCGTGTGTAACAAGATGTGGGGAGCGCTGCCCTCGTGCGTTAAATGGGACATTAAACTCTGCAATCGTGTATTAGATGGGATATTAAGCTCTTCCTCCATGTATTAGAAGATGTGGTAATGTCTGCCCCCGTGCATTATATGGGACGTTAATTTCTGCAACCGTGTATTAGGTGGATTTTAAGCTGTGCGCCGTGAGAAGGTGTGAGCTCTGTCTCTTTGTGTTAGATGGGGCGTTAACCTCAGCAATCGTGTGTTAAATGGAATGCTAAACTCTACCTGTTATAAGTTGTGGTGAAATCTGTCTCCATGCGTTAGATGGGACGTTACCCTATGCATTCGTGTATTAGATAGGATATTAAGCTCTAGCTCCATGTGTTAGAAGATGTGGTGAGCTTTTCCCCGAGTTTGGATGGGACGTTAAGCTCTGCAACAGTTACATGAGATGATAATCTCTGCATTCGTTGCTAGAATATTTGGTGGGCTCTGTCCCCGTGAGTTAGATCGGACTTTAAACTCTGAAAACCGTGTGGTCGATGGGATGTTAAGTTCTGCCTCCATATGTTAGATGATGTAGTGAACTCTGTTCCCATATGTTACATGGGACAATAATCTCTGCCCCCCGTGCATTAGATGGGACGACAAGTTCTGCCTCGTGCGTTAGATGGAACGTTAACGTCTTCCACTATTTATTAGATGGGATTTTAAACTCTTCTCTGTGTATTAGAAGATGTTGTGAGCTCTGCCCCTGTGCGTCAGATGAGACGTTAAGCTCTGCAACCATGTATCAATGGGACATTAAGGTCTGCCGCTATGTGTTAAAAGATATGGGTAAGCTCTGCCCCTGTGTGTTACATGGGACGATAAGCTCTGCAGCTTTGTGTTAGAAGAGATGTAAAACTCTGCCTCCATGTGTTAGAAGGTCTGCTGAGGCCTTCTCCCCTTGTATTACATGGGACGTTAAGTTCTGCAATTTTGTCTTAGATGGGATAGTAAACTCTGCTTCAGTGCGCTAGAGGATGTGATGAGCTCTGTCCGCGTGTGTTGGATGGGAATTCAATCTCTGCAACCATGTATTAAATACGATATTAAGCTCTACCTCCGTGTGTTAGAATATGTGTGTGATGTCTGCACTTCATGAATTAGATTGGACGTTAACCTCTGCAACCCTTGTGTTAGATGGGATGTTAAGCTCTGCCTCCGTGTGTTAGAAGATGTGTATGAGGTCTGCACTTCATGCATTAGATTGGACGTTAACCTCTGCAACCCTTGTGTTAGATGGGATGTTAAGCTCTGCCTCCGTGTGTTAGAAGATGTGTATGAGGTCTGCACTTCATGCATTAGATTGGACGTTAACCTCTGCAACCCTTGTGTTAGATGGGATGTTAAGCTCTGCCTCCGTGTGTTAGAAGATGTGTATGAGGTCTGCACTTCATGCATTAGATTGGACGTTAACCTCTGCAACCCTTGTGTTAGATGGGATGTTAAGCTCTGCCTCCGTGTGTTAGATGATATGGGTGAAGTCTGCACTTCATGCATTAGATTGAACGTTAAGCTCGGCAACCGGTGGGTTAGATGGAATGTTAGGCTCTCCCTCCGTGTGTTAGAAGATGTGGTCTCCTATGTCTCCATGAATGGATGGTATATTAAGCTCTGTAACCGTTTATTAGATAGGATGTTAAACTCTGCAACTGTGTATTAGATTGGATGTTAAGCTCTGCTTCCTGTGTTAGAAGATGTGGTAAACTGTTCGAAAAAATGTTGGTAAAAAAATGTTGGTAAACAACGGTTCCTCCAGGTATCGTAAACTGCGTTACTCAACGGGATAAAATGCTCATTGAATAACTTTAGGGTCAGCTACCACTGTACCCAAAGAGCGATGTGTGTTAGACACTTTGAAACACTAATTAGATAATGATAAATATTTCAAGATTAGGGCAAACAATAGCTACAGCGGGAAAAATGATTGCACTGCGCATGCGCAGATCGCCCTTACATTTCTGTCTGAGCCTGCACACCAATTTTACACGTACAGCTTCGGCAAAATTCCGCAGTGCGGCGTCACTAACGCTTGTGCGAAGCTGGCTTTCTTTTCCTTAGATCTTTGGTCAATAGGGGACAACAATGGGCTTCCAAAGTGTGTCGTTGGGACGTTAAGCCGTGGCCCCGTGTGCTGGAGAGCAAAATCTTGTGCACATTAAAATAAATTAGTGCCCATTAGAATACAAAAACTTTTAATAGTAATGCTTTTTGGAGGATATTGTGTATTAGGTTGCAAAAAACAATTTTTTTCGTTACCAATGTGGAATTTAATTTCTAAGAAAATGTTTCCTAAAATCAAGTTCAATTGCCCTATGATCTGTTTTTGTTTCCCTAGATCCGTTCTGTTAGGGTTGCTATAAAAATAAAATTCACCAATGATTATAAATATTTGAAATGTAATTTTGAAAAAAATCTAAATGTTGAGGTACAATATAAATCAAATAATTAAATGCATCATAATTGAAGGAGTATAATTCTGAATCTCTTGTAATTCAAAAGTTGTTTACTTCCGTTTCTTTTATAGTGCAAAAAAAAGTATTAATGTTATTGCTCGTTTTAATTTTTCATTTCTTTGATAATATGATCTGGTATCTAGAATGTATCCAATGGATACTTTATATACAAAATTTATACTGATAGGAAAGGTGTCGGTTATATCCGTCGTCCAAATATTTTTACAATATCGATATCCTAAGATCCTGCGCTTATTAATTGAGAAATCGAAATTAAAAAGAAAACGAAAGTTAATTTCGAGAAGCTTTGATGAATGTCCCTGTTTTAAATCCACATATTATAATAATGGTAACCTTTTTATACAAGGAAGTTTATGATTTCTTTGGTTACGTGTTTTGTTTCGGTATTGGGATATCATTTCTCTGATCAATGACTCTAAAATTGATGACTTTTTCTTTATTTCTTTAGACTAAAATCCCGCAAGTAGACAAATAAAAATTCTCCCCCATTTGAGAATGATGTTAAAGTAATTGATAAAAAAAAATCATTAATTTTATGAACTTTTAGTACCTTTTTCAAGAAAAGTTTTTAAAATCTCTGTCAAGATTGCTTTTATTTATTTGAGAGATCAGTTAGATGAATGTCTTTAGTCGATCATATCACACAATAGCTAATATACTAATAAAGCCATGATCTCGGAATCTCTCGATTAAATAGTACGTTTAATGAACAACACTTCACATTACGTAAAGGCATATTTAATTCGGGTGCAGCCTTAATCCACTGTTCCACCAAGAACATCCAGTCACACATTCCCAGAGTGCTGACACTACTTTTAATAAAAAGTCCTTCAAATATGCTGGCTCCCAGAGTACAGTAATCCACTTTACTTCCGATCCTTTCGACGGTCACGAGAGCAGTTCCTTTCTTTTTTGATGGGCTTCACTCCACACTTCCTTCCTGCTGTAACTGCGCAGCAGACTCCCGGATCACGAAATTCCACAATGCGCTGTCAGAGTTCCGCAGGTCATATGCCTCGCCTAATACAGCATACAGCGGAGAGGCAACGTGAAAGCCGAGGATTCGGATATTTGTTTGCAGTGTGAGCCTTTGATAATTAATGTCAAAATATTCACTACATTAAATGCGTAGAATGGAACTTTCAGGGATTTAAAAACAAATTTTCGGGGTTTTCATGTATTTGCTTTTTGACAGTAAAAATTCGTAAACAATAAACCGTGAGAAGAACGATCACGATGGTAGAGGGAGTTTTAGAATATCTACCAATGATTATTGAAAGATACAAAAAATGAACGTCTATCAGTAATCGCAATCGGCAAGTTTCAAATAATTGTAATAACTTTAATAATTAAATATAATTTATTTCAATAAGTTGAACAATCTCATGCACACGGTCTTTTTATCGTTTCTAGGATCTCTAAGCTAATAGAAGGAAAATGTTTCTCACATTTGCCATAAAATTTAAATAAATTAGTTATATCTGTTATTTCAAGGTTTTGTATGCATGTATAAGATCAATTATTTCGAGAAGTTGAGGAAAACATTTTCTTAGACAGGAAATTTTATGAACTTCTATAATATTGAAAATTATACTACTTTCGTTGATATATCATGATGCCTACTGTTTCATGTATTGCTTCGGGAAAATGATCTAAAAAGGAGAAATCTCAAATATTATTTATATCCACTGAGTTATTCCTACAAGTTTACTTGAACATTGCCAGTTAATATGAGTCACTTCGTATGTAAAGATTAAGAGACTTAGTTTAGAAAGGGTAGATATCTTTATTTTATTCTCAAAATAGTCAGTGCAATAGCGAAAATATTATTGTAAGGAAACACTAAATCATCATTTTTTATTATAGGCTTTTAGTCAGATAAAAGTAATTAAAGGAAGAATGAGAATAGCTACCACTATAAATTCCAGTAATTTCTCATATAAATTTTTTGTAATCATTTAATTAAAAAGCATTCTTAAATTGGTTACGATTCTAGTTCAGTGACTTACAGTGTAAGTCGCTAAAAGTAACAACAAAAGTGTACGACATATTACTTTACAACAGGTCGTTTATAATTTAATAACCTATCAGAAGGACTTATTTAGGTATCGTATTTTGTATAGAAATCTCTACTTTTGTATGAATGTCGACATACCAAGTGAGTGTCAGTCAGTCAGTCAAAACCCTCTAGACTAGTAGTTCTCAATCTTTTATGCTTCACGTACCCCCTGGAAATGTGTATGTAACTGGCGTACCCCTTATACAGATAGATAAAACTATAATTATAGTATAACAATGGGAATAAAATAAAAAAAATATATATAACATATATCTAGCGACTTTTCAGCTCTCACCGTGTATCCCAAAAAATTTTACCGCGTACCCTACTTTGAGAACTCCTATTCTAGACCACTGGGAACTTTAGGCTTTTCGTCCCTCTCTTCCACATCGTCAAAAATGGGACAATTGTCTAAAAGCAAGTTCTCTCCTTTGTTCAAAGTTCCTTTAAAATCTTTCGAAAATATCACAATTACGTAGAACTTTCAAAGTTTCTTGTAAACAAAATCTTCTTAAAGAAGGATCTTTTTGGCATAATAGACTTTTAGTATTTATTTCAGTAATATTTTTTCTCTTTACTGTTTCTTAATTTTCTCCTTTAATTTTCATATTTTTCACAATTAAGAAGCACATGTTGATACTGTTTCTTTCACACTACAATGAACACAGTTCTGAGAACTTACCTTTTCCTTTTTTGAATAAGAAATGGTTTAATAAATTTGAGCCCGTTCTAAGTCAGGCGATACAGATTAAGTTCCTTCTGGTCATACCAAAGTTTGGAAAGGGAGGAATATCATTCTCAATCATGCTTCGACGATTGAATCTTCTAGATGTTAATTCCTCAAAATGATGTTGAAATGCTTTGTTTAATTTTCTCTTGATTAACCTCTTGAGGTGTATATTCCCCACGTAGGAGTAAAGGGATTTTGCATGCGATAATGCTGCTTTTCCCAAAATGTTAACGAATTCATTTCCCTGAATCCCCACATGTGCAAGGATCTATTGTAGTATATATTCCGCACCATTTTTCATGATTACTGCTGAGGATTTTAAAATGTTCTGAAAATTTATATTATTGCTGGATCGGCATGGGCCGCCTTCAAGAAAATGTAAAGGGAAACTGCTGTCTGTTAATAAAACTAGTTTTTGGTGTGACTGATTAATGACCCATTTAAGAGCCAAGTCAATGTTGAGCAATTCCGAGGTGAGAACTTCCGTTACGTTTTGAGGTCGTACTGCCTCAAAATGCTAACTTCGGGAACACAAAAGGCAGCACTCATAAAAGAATGGATAACGCTTTTATTTTTCCAGATAGTTTTATTTACACATGTACTGCATTGTGCTATTTACATGGTTGTAAAAGACGAGCGCCTTCGACTCTACTCAGTAGTCATCTTCAGGGACGCATACAGTTCCTTGTATAGGCGGATTATTGATGAGAGTTTAGATTAAGCAAAAAATATACTTTTTTTTTCTCTTTGAGACATTTTCGCTGAGGAGAATCCTGCAGCAGAAAGAAGTTTCAGCATGCTAGTGGAGTAAAAGTCACTAGGTAGCAGCAGTTCGGTGTTTTGCCAGTATCATTTAGATGTAATGCATTCTCAATAGCGAGAGCGCAGAGCAGTGAGCCGTTTTCCCACGTGCTGGTCACTAACTTCAGTGGAATAATGCTGGGCAGTTGAAGTGTCGAATCAGTCTTGTGTAGCGGAGAGGAGTGATGGGAGTGGGAAGTCAAGCAGCAAGATGCGCCAGGCTGCAGGAGGAAGGGATGTGTTAAAACTGCAACATCTGTCTCAGAATGCAAAAATTTCGAAGGTTTGATGGAAAGTAACTTGCGTTTTGGAGTTGGGTGGAGGAAACAACGAATGTGGACTCGAACTGGGGGAATTCCTTGCCATCAAGGACGATATAACCAAGGGCGTTCGTAGAATTTTATTTCTAATGTCCCGTTTATGCTCATCTATCCTGGGTTTTAAGATGCGTGTAGTGCAGCCCATATAGAGAGAGGGACATCAGGGGTGAAATGGAGGTTAGGGGAATGAAGTAGATCCCGCCTTTGGCAGCTAGATTAATAATAATAATTTTTATTTTATTCCGCCAGTCAATACAATATACATTTACATAGCATAATTATCTAATAACAATTAATATATACATGAGAAAAATTGAGAAGTGAAATAGCTGAGAAATATCAATTGCATCAGAAAAGGTAAATAACAATCATATTAAATATTGGTGTTTAATAGGAAAGGCGAAACAAAAAAGGAGAGCATAGTAAGCTGACGCTTATTTTTAGTTAATGCTCCCTATTTCCTTTAGTTCAATTATGACAACAGTAAAGTATACAATAATTCAAATAGTACAATAATTCAATAGTATAAAAGTCAAATGGTTATGAGACATATTACACTGATACATAGAAGAAGGTTTCATTGCTTTGTAAAAAGAAACGTTCTACATTTGATTTTAAATAATTTTAAAGATTTTGCATTTTTAACATCATCAGGAAATTCAGACCAAATTTTTACTGCATTGTATTTGATAGATCTCTGCCCAATTGACAATCGACACATAGCTATACTCAGATCCTCTCTATGACTTGTTTCATAATTATGAAAAGTCGAAAGACTCTGAAAATAGTCTTTAAATCTATCCAATTTTATCAATCTCATTGTAATCGAATACACAAAGTTTCCTGATATCAGTTTGTAATTATTATAGATATTAAGAATTTTAACCTCAGAAAATAAATGTGCCACGGGATCATAATATCTTTTACAAACAATATATCTAACAATTCTTTTATGAAGACGATATATAGCATTCAGATTATAGTCAAAAGTATTACCCCAGACTAAGATTCCATATCTTATATAAGAATAAATGAAAGAGTAGTATAAATTTGTCAAAATTTGTTTCTTAACCAGATGACGTATTTAACCAATCATACCAATATTCCTTGACAGAGTGATTCTCAGCTGCTTTACGTGAAATGACCAGTTCAGATTTTCATTGATCCATATTCCTAAGAATTTATATTCAGTGCATCTCTTTAGCTTAATTTCATTAATCTTCACATCGAAACATTTCTCATCGATATTTTTGTTTTTATTTTTATAAATCATGTATTTGGATTTCTTGACATTTATTAATAAATTGTTATGTCTGCAGCATTCAGATATAATATTTAGAGAGTAGTTAACACTGCTAATCAGGTTTGCAGAATCTTGGTTGAAATCGATAATACTTGTATCATCAGCATATAATAACATCGTTGAATTAATGTGTAGCTTTGCTAAGTGGTTAATGTAAAGTAGGAAAAGGATCGGACCAAGAATCGAACCTTGAGGCACACCTCTGTAAATAAAATGTTCATCTGATATACTACCATTTACTTCTACAAGAGCTTTCCTCTGAAATAAGTAGCTTCTTAACCAGTTACTTATTTTACCTCTCAGGCCATAAAATTCAATTTTCTTTAAAAAAATTTCGTGGTTAATACTGTCAAATGCTTTCGTAAAATCAAGATATACAGCTAATCCAATGTGACCTGCATCCAAATGATTGACAATATGCTCATATAAATCTGCAATGGCTGTCTGAGTAGATTTTTTATTTTGAAAACCATATTGTTGTTGTGTGATAATTTTCATGTTATTTAGGAATTTAGTAATACCTGAACAAATTAGCTTTTAAAAGATTTTCGAGAAGATTGGCAAAATTGAAATAGGTCTGTAGTTTTCTATATTTTCTTTATCACCTGATTTATGTATGGGAAGAATTCTGGCAATTTTCAGTTTATCCGGGAATGCTTCGTTTATTATTGATAAATTAAATATATAGCACAAAGGTTCTTTTATTGTATGTATAACCTTTTTAATTACATTAATATTTATGTCACCTATACCTGGTGACTTATCAGCTCCTAGGTCATTCACTATGTTACTGATCTCTTGAGTAACAATTGGCATGACATAAAATGTCTGGTCTATGCACTCAATTTGATATTTATATTTGCATGAAATTTTTCAGTTTGGTTCAGTATTAATTCGTTAACGGTATCATGAAAATAGCTATTGAAGGCATTGGACTTTGCATAGTCATCAGCAATAATTGCATCATCAGAAGAAATGTCTCCTACTATTGACTTACATTTATTTCTACCCAAAACATTGTTGAGATATTTCCATTTCTGTTTAGAATTTTTGCTAGAATCAAATCTACTGTTATAATAGGCGTTCTTTGTTTGTCTGATTTGGGCAGTAACGAAATTACGAAATTCTTTATTTGCAGAACTGTCAATCTCTAAATAGGTGTCTTTTGCTTTTTTGTATAAATTACCTCTTTTAGTTATTAATTTTTTCAGATCTTTCGTCATCCAAGGATTATATTTATTTGGCCTTTGGAACATCTTAATACCCGTGGGCAAATATGTATTATAGTGATTTATAAAAATATTTATGAAATAATTATATGCTTCATTTACAACGCTGATTAAGTAAAGGAATTGCCAATCAATACGATTTAATTTATATTGCAATTGCACAATATTATTATCATTGATTTTCTCTATATCTATAACTGCTAGGTAGCATTTGAAAATTTGTCCTTTGGACCAGAAAAAATGTGGGGAAATGATCTGTAATTTTTGACATCAGAACTCCATTTTGGCAATCTACATTCGAAATTCCATAATCAATTAGTGTAGAACTTTGATTTCCAACTCTAGCTGGTAATCCACTGTTTAAAACAAAACAATCACATGAATTAACTAGGTCTATTAAATTCCATACATTTTTATCTTCGTTCATAATATCAAGGTTATAGTCACCCATTAATATAAAGATCGATTTCAGTTTAAGTAATGAGTTTAAAACAAATTCTAGATGTGACAGAAATAATTGTACATTACCCTGAGGTGGTCGATAAATACTGCCCACAATCAGATTTCCTGATTTAGCAAGCAAAATCTCGTAGTCATGCAACGTGTTCCTTAACGTGCACAGGGTATGGTTTTCCCGCACACGGCTTAAATCCCATCCGACGGACGGCGGCCTTTCGAAAATTATCGGTTTCCCCTGCTGACGGTTAGCAGGGCGAGCAGTTTTGCAGAGATGAACTCGAACCTGAGAACTGCAGATTACGAGCCTGGCGCGCTACCAACTGAGCCACCACGCCTCTGCAGAGTTTCTTTCCGTTAAGGAACTAATAACTGCTATGGTTTATCTTGATGTGCATTTTTTTCCTGGTTCGAGTAGCACCTGTGACAGCGTCCAGAAACACAGTTACCTAAAAATATATACGTCGTCGCGTAGTTACAATATCGGCTTTCGTACTAAGCGCTGTTCCGCATTGCTATTAGAAATGCCACCAAAAGACATCTATCAGCAGTGCTATCATTAAAGTGAAGGAGATGGACGGTTAGGTATTGCCGCAAGATAGGAATATGTGTTTCCCAGGGTCGAGTCCCACTATACCCAAAGTTTTGATTTATTAAAACACCCCATCCTTATATCGGTTAGAAAGCCGAACACCGATTGTTTCTATAAAGGCCGTTGGTTATGAGGTAAAGCCATGGTCCCTGTGTGTAGGAGAAATATACCCTGCACCTATTAAATAAGACGCTAGATGGCCATGACCTGAGGTTGTCATCTCTCTGTTAACAGATATGGTGCAGCGGGTTCCTTCGCCGACTGTATGGAGTCCTTGTGGAGTAGCCATTTTGTCCTATATGTGCGAAAAACTGCCGCTCATACGTAAAAGAACCCCTCATGCAAGAGAGGGAACAAATTTCGTTTTACACTCGTTAGGACCTTAAATCCTCCAATCACCTGTGAAACTTTTACCGAATTGAATAACAGCCTGAAATTATGAATAATTGAAATGCTCAAAACGTCACAATGTTATAAGCAAGGTTACCTTTTTCAACATTAACCGTAAATATTCATAATTTAGTATGTTATATACCTTTCCAACATATATTTTGTTGTACGTATCGATTTGTTGGGAAGAAACTAGGAACAAGCGTCATAGCTTATCTTACCGCACCTCATTGATATAAAGTGAGGATTATTAATTGTAGGTATAATTATTAAATATCCTGAAGAAATAATACTCACCGTGAATTCGAAAAACGCTTGAAAGAGGCATTATGTTTAAAGAAATGCGTGTTATTTCTCTTCCACAATTCATAGTAAGTTTCGTAAAGAAGATGTTGAAAAATACAAATGCGGAAGAGTAAACAAACACCTGTGTTCGCAATACGAAACAGTAAAAGTCACTTCCTTTGAGTGAGCAAACAGTGCTTTCTTCAACGTCACTCTGTCAGACGTCATGACCCTATTATTGCAAGGTAAAAAAATTATAACGTCAGTTTATGAGTTTATATCAAGCGGCTATGTTGCTGCTACATTTGCCGCGTTAGCGTATGGATATGGCGAATAATTGATATAATTTGAGGTTGTTTTTTTGAGATTTTCGGAGCTTTGGGTACCGGGAACACATTACAGTGTAATAAGTAACCATTGGCAAGGTCTATGCGATTAAAAAATACACACGGACTCTATTCCCTATGTCCTTCTCTAAACCACCATTCTGCTGCTCGAAAAAATATCAGGTGAAACAAGTGTAATAATATTCATAAAGTGTTTGTGGTTCGTTTATAAATTCCTTCAGGTAAGTAACTTTGTAGTGAATAATTAATTTACAGTAGAGGTAATCTAATTTTCCACTTTTTAGCATGAGAGTTATGAAATTTCAATCGAGAGCTTACTATACAGCACATTTTTCTGATTATGGGATATAAATTTTATAGTTAAACGCTATTTGTCGCTGTCGACCACTAACGACCCCTTTCATTTCGGCTCGGATTTTGTAAACCTCGCTCAGTAGAACTAATGGTTGTCCGAGGAAAAAAAAATCTTTGCTTAATTTTGATTTCTTCATTTTGCTATTTGTCGTTACAGTATGCGTAGAAATATTTCTATATCGTAAATGATCACACGGCCGTTTTTTTATGTACAGGCTTTCAGATCTATTTGCCCATTATCGTGGACGAAGTTTGAAACCAACGTTTGATATTCGCAACAGATATATCGAGCTGATAGGGTGACGTAACGACTTCAAGAAATGTCAACTTGGTGATAAAAATATAATTTACCCACTACACGGAAACGTATTGTTCAGAGCTAAGAAGAAGATAATGTACAGTACAGCGAAATGTCTAATAGAAGCCTTAGATTAAACCACACGGTTGTCCTTTGGGAACACAGGAAAAAGCGTTCTTTACCCCTAAGGACAAAGTTGCCTATGACATACGTAAGAGATTCACACCTAGCCTCCATCTATGAATTTTTAGTTGGACACCTAAATTTTTAGTTGGACACGTAATATTTCAGAATATTACCACAGGGAAACGCGTACTGTGAAAGCCACCTTGCCTTCAACAAAAAGAGCGAAAATAAATATGCCTAAACAAGCAATTCCGTTCATTGGTTTAAGATAAGTTAAATTTCATTTATTTTAATAACATTCAAAATAATTTACTTATTAAGATTTTATTTAAATATTTCAGAATATTATAAAAATATTTACCAAAATTAAAAAAAGAAATAACTACCAGTTAATATTTTAGGATTAAGAGTGTTTTAATTTATACATTTCGGTTATTTGAAGTTTATATGCAATAATAGAAGGTCTGAGAGGATGGCACGCCCTTAGCAGAAAACCGACACAAAATAGCCATGCCGTACCCGGGACTCGAACCCAGGTCTCTTAGATCAGTAGCCAAGCGCGCTAACCACTCAACTTTAAAAAAAATAAATCCTTCTTAATATACAATAGGAATAATCTAATTCAATGCACCCAAGTCTGTTTCGAATTCTGACACGGTAGATAGGTTCCCGAAAAAACCGTGTAAAAAAATAAACCTTAAAAAAAAATACAGTGCATATGAAAAAATAGATATGAATATCTTTAAGTATTCATTTGAGTTTTATTAATTTAAACACATTTTTAATTATATAAATATTACTTATCTCGTATAAAAGTGTAAGTTAAAATAGAGTGGCGGAATGAGAAATAAGTGAATTCCTAAAATTAGTGCTGACTGTGAATATTTCACTTCATTGAACATTTATTTCACTTCATTGAACATTTTAGGGGTAAACTTCCTTTGGCAGAGCAGTACGCTAAGCCTCAGGATATCTGTATAACTCAGTAGAACAAGTTAGTACTTCCGCCAGTACGGGGGAGAAACGATCGAGCCACAAGGGCTGACCTTGACCCCGGAGGGTCGGTAGATCTCCAGGCAGTCGAGAAGCAGGCTGTTGCGGAATAATAAAGTAGTGTTAATAATAAAGTAGCAAAAACACAGAGATGACGTCAGCTGTACTGCTTCGTTGTGTTGCCAGATGATTTTGCATAATATATTACATGCTCGTTGAAGTTTTAAAGATACATATGTAGATCGTAGATCGGTCATTAATAATACAGAGTTCCAGGTACATAGTACCCATTACCTCTTACATCTGAGTCTGTGCCTAATAGGCATCAGTGTGAAACACAATATAAAATAAACCACCACTGGTGGGTCCCGAAGGATAGCAAAAACAAAAGTGACAAACTGTAAGGATGCACAAGAGACCTAAAATGGATGAATATCTTTACTGAAAGCCATAATTTTAGGTCTGTTGTAACTGTTCAAAACTTCATGGTCATAGTCGAACAAGGTAGAAACAATCTCGTGTGAACCTTTTCAAGAATCCAGAGAAAGAAATTTGAAGAAACATAGGTAAAAATTAAAATTCTATATATGTGAATTTTCTTTAAAACCAAACCGGTAGGTTTTAATTTGAAAAAAAAAAAAACTAGTTCTTACGCTGAAAAATTTCTGTAGTATTTCCATAATAGTTAATATCAAAAATTATCAGCACAATTTTTTAGGTCTCCTTAAAGTCTTTACATGCACACAGCAATAGAAACAACACTGAGGGGAAAAGAAACAAATTGTAAAGTCCGTGCCTAGCATAATGCATATGCACGTCTAAGGGGAAAATTTAAATAGAATAATATATGCAATACAGCTAACGGTTTAAAGTCACGAAACTATTCTTTACATCAGCCTAACAGTAAACTACAAAGAACCTTCATTTAATTCTTCAAGTTATAAATTTGATATACGTCAAGAACTCCTATAAATACTCATTTTGTGGACTAAAACCCCAAAATAAAAACTACACTAACAATTTAGTACACAAGAAATCTTCTGCATTTTATTTTGTATTTGATCGAAAAACTGTACGAAACCTACAGCATTCGGAAAAAGTGACAACATTGAGTTCCGGGAATTCCCCTCATTTTTATATTCAATATACGTTAGTCTTGGTCTCTCATGTCGTGTTTAAAGTTATAAAGATATTTAAACTAAGACTTGCATATAAACTGACAGGTTCCTGTCAGATCTCTGTGGCAAGCAGCTGCTTGAGGGGGTATGTTTTTTTACGTCTGGAACGAATTCTATTTTTTCGTATCACTGTGTTTTGTTTTAGAATTTTTTTTACACGGTTTTTTCGGGAACCTATTTACCGTGTAAAAAGTTTAAAACAGAATTAAGTGTATTTATTTTCACTCTTTTTGTTGAAGGCTGTCCAGACAAGCGATAACTAGGTGGCTTTCACAGAACGCGTTTTCCTGTGGTGTCCAACGAGAAATTCCTAGATCGAGGCTAGGTGTGAATCTCTTACGTATGTCATAGGTAACTTTGTCCTTAGGGGTAAAGAACGCGTTTTCCTGTTTTCCCAAATGACAACCCTGTGGTTAAATCTAAGGCTTCTATTACACATTTCGCTGCATCGCGAAAACACGGACGTGACGTCATCTCTGGTATATCCAAGTGTTGCCATCATAATTTTATAAGATATTTCATAACCAAAATGTATAAATTAAAACACTCTTAATCCTAAAATATCAACTGGTAGTTATTTCTTTTTTGAAATTTTGGTAAATATTTTTATAATATTCTGAAATATTTAAATGAAATCTTAATAAGTAAATTATTTTGAATGTTATTAAAATAAATTAACTTTAACTTATCTTAAACCGATGAACGGAATTGCTTGTTTAGGCATATTTATTTTCGCTCTTTTTGTTGAAGGCTATCCAGACAGGTGGCTTTCACAGTACGCGTTTCCCTGTGGTGTCCAACTAAAAATTCATAGATGCAGGCTAGGTGTGAATCTCTTCGTATGTCATAGGGAACTTTGTCCTTAGGGGTAAAGAACTCTTTTTCCTGTGTTCCCAAAAGACAACCGTGTGGTTTAATCTAAGGCTTCTATTACACATTTCGCTGTACTGTACATTATCTTCTTCTTAGCTCTGAACAATACGTTTCCGTGTAGTGGGTAAATTATATTTTTATCGCCAAGTTGACATTTCTTGAGGTCGTTACGTCACCCTATCAGCTCGATATATCTGTTGCGAATATCAAACGTTGGTTTCAAACTTCGTCCACGATAATGGGCAAATAGATCTGAAAGCCTGTACATAAAAAAACGGCCGTTTGATCATTTACGATATAGAAATATTTCTACGCATACTGTAACGACAAATAGCAAAATGAAGAAATCAAAATTAAGCAAAGAATTTTTTTTCCTCGGACAACCATTAGTTCTACTGAGCGAGGTTTACAAAATCCGAGCCGAAATCAAAGGGGTCGTTAGTGGTCGACAGAGACAAATAGCGTTTAACTATAAAATTTATATCCCATAATCAAAATATTGTGCTGTATAGTAAGCTCTCGGTTGAAATTTCATAACTCTTACGCTCCTGATATTTTTTCGAGCAGCAGAATGGTGGTTTAGAGAAGGACATAGGGAATAGAGTCCGTGTGTATTTTTTAATCGCATAGACCTTGCCAATGGTTACTTATTACACTGTAATGTGTTCCCGGTACCCAAAGCTCCGAAAATCTCAAAAAAAAAACCTCAAATTATATCAATTATTCGCCATATCCATACGCTAACGCGGCAAATGTAGCAGCAACATAGCCGCTTGATATAAACTCATAAACTGACGTTATAATTTTTTTACCTTGCAATAATAGGGTCATGACGTCTGACAGAGTGACGTTGAAGAAAGCACTGTTTGCTCACTCAAAGGAAGTGACTTTTACTGTTTCGTATTGCGAACACAGGTGTTTGTTTACTCTTCCGCATTTGTATTTTTCAACATCTTCTTTACGAAACTTACTATGAATTGTGGAAGAGAAATAACACGCATTTCTTTAAACATAATGCCTCTTTCAAGCGTTTTTCGAATTCACGGTGAGTATTATTTCTTCAGGATATTTAATAATTATACCTACAATTAATAATCCTCACTTTATATCAATGAGGTGCGGTAAGATAAGCTATGACGCTTGTTCCTAGTTTCTTCCCAACAAATCGATACGTACAACAAAATATATGTTGGAAAGGTATATAACATACTAAATTATGAATATTTACGGTTAATGTTGAAAAAGGTAACCTTGCTTATAACATTGTGACGTTTTGAGCATTTCAATTATTCATAATTTCAGGCTGTTATTCAATTCGGTAAAAGTTTCACAGGTGATTGGAGGATTTAAGGTCCTAACGAGTGTAAAACGAAATTTGTTCCCTCTCTTGCATGAGGGGTTCTTTTACGTATGAGCGGCAGTTTTTCGCACATATAGGACAAAATGGCTACTCCACAAGGACTCCATACAGTCGGCGAAGGAACCCGCTGCACCATATCTGTTAACAGAGAGATGACAACCTCAGGTCATGGCCATCTAGCGTCTTATTTAATAGGTGCAGGGTATATTTCTCCTACACACAGGGACCATGGCTTTACCTCATAACCAACGGCCTTTATAGAAACAATCGGTGTTCGGCTTTCTAACCGATATAAGGATGGGGTGTTTTAATAAATCAAAACTTTGGGTATAGTGGGACTCGACCCTGGGAAACACATATTCCTATCTTGCGGCAATACCTAACCGTCCATCTCCTTCACTTTAATGATAGCACTGCTGATAGATGTCTTTTGGTGGCATTTCTAATAGCAATGCGGAACAGCGCTTAGTACGAAAGCCGATATTGTAACTACGCGACGACGTATATATTTTTAGGTAACTGTGTTTCTGGACGCTGTCACAGGTGCTACTCGAACCAGGAAAAAAATGCACATCAAGATAAACCATAGCAGTTATTAGTTCCTTAACGGAAAGAAACTCTGCAGAGGCGTGGTGGCTCAGTTGGTAGCGCGCCAGGCTCGTAATCTGCAGTTCTCAGGTTCGAGTGCATCTCTGCAAAATTGCTCGCCCTGCTAACGGTCAGCAGGGGAAACCGATAATCTTGGAAAGGCCGCCGTCCTTCGGATGGGATCTTAAGCGTGTGCGGGAAATCCATACCCTGTGCACGTTAAAGAACACGTTGCATGACTTTGACGGGAGGATATCATGTCTCCCAACAGCTGTTGCCCTCCCCCAACCTTCTCTGAGCCTTCGGGGTCCATGTGACCTAACCGTTTAGTCCATTCTCTACAAATAAAATGCCGATCACAGGTAAAACAATCAATTCTGAGCTCTATATGATACCCAGGTCCCTTAGACGTGAAAACCGAGTACAAATGAGTTGTTTTCAAACAAGTCATATCAAAATCTTGAAGTCTTTATTTCATTTTTATTCATTTTAACACATTTTAATTTTATAAACTTAGAAGTTTTCAAATTAAAACCTACCGGTTAGTTTTAAAGAAAATAGGTATATAAAGAATATTTAAATATTTCCGTTTTTTTCTAATCTTAGTTCCCTAAAACCATATAACGGCTCAGTCGGTAGCGCACCAGGCCCGTAATCTGTAGTTCACAGGTTCGAGTCCCAGCTGGGTCAGCGTTGAGATTTATCTCCGCAAAATTCCCCGCCCTGCCCACGGTCAGTAGGGGACACCGATGGGCTTGGAAAGGCCGCCGAATGTCGGATGGGACGTTAAGCCGTGGCCCCGTGTGTGGGAGAGTCATACCCTGTGCACTTTAAAGAACACGCTGGATGGCCTTGACGGGAGGCTACCGTCTATATCCCAATGGTTATTCCATTGGGTCCCTCCTCGAACGGTATCTGGGTCTTCTACGTCCTTGTGACCTAACTATTTAACCGATGGTGTGCAAGTAAGCTCAGATATGAAACAACCCAACTATCAGCTTTTTTCGAAATTCAAAACTCGAATTTTAATTGCATTTCGGAAAACCTCGAGAAGGACCGCCCAGTTTCATTTAACTTTGAATTAATACCCTAAGACCGGATTTAACCTACTAATTATGAAACCTCTCAAAATTTCAAAATAAATTATTGACAATGAATAATTTAAATATAAAAAATAATTTTAAAAGTCATAGTGTAATATCCAATCTTCAGAGTTTGTATTATTTCATAATCAACTACTTTCTATTCAGAATCCTGTTGAAAACATTTTATATCTCATAGTTTGAATGCTAAATCGTTGCCTTAACGTACTGCCTTTTCATAAATACGTGCGATGGGACGTTAAGCCGAGGCGAATAAACTTCCGTCTTCACGGTTTTTTTTTTATAAACTTCCGCCTTCGGTAAAAGTGATATCCACTCTTTGTTTCATTAAAATTTCATCCCCCCCCCTTGCGCGATCTTCACACTTTTATTCCCGTTTCCTATTTGAATTATAAACTCTGATAATTACCTCACTGTGACTAAGCATTCGCTATATAACGTCTGTTATCGCAATATATGGATTTCAAATCAGGTATACGTCTGCTGAGGAGTGGTCAACTTCACAGGGTCCTGGTGCTGATCATTTATACCTATTAGACTGGACTTGTTTATGGATTTGAGCTTGATTATGGATCCTGGACTTGCTGCACTGGTGGGCCTCTGTTGAGGGAGAATCTGCCGTTGTGTTTTCTGTTTTCTCCTGGGTTCCCAGCTCTAAGTGAACAGAGGCATGGGATACTTTATATCAGCTGGTGGATAATCGTAATCAGAGGCCATCGCAGGTACCTGAACCTTACTTAGCTAGTTGGGCATCGTCAAGCCGAAACTGGAGTAATGCGTCTCAGGCAGGCCATGTGGCTCTTGAAAAAGTCCACTTGAAAAGGTGGTGCCTGAAGTTCCTACCAGCATCGGTGACTTCAGCCTTTAGCGGAGGAGGAACAGGTCTTTGCCCCATGCCTGCGATCAGGGGGCTGTTTGATATTGTTGGCCCTACCAATCTCAATAAACCTAATTTCTTTAAAAATCCTACTAATCATTTTCTCTCTGCAGGAACGTGGAACGTGAGGACATTACATAGAGATTATTCTCTTGATGTCCTCATGCAGGAATTCCAGCGCTATAACCTAGATATTCTAGGCTTGCAAGAGACCAGATGGACAGGTAAAGGTGAGATACTTAAAAATAACTTTAAATTTCTCTTTACAGGGAGGGAGGATGGAAAGCATCACCAAGGCGTGGGTCTGCTGCTCAGCAGACATGCAAGTGATGCTCTTCTAGGATATGAGTGCATTAATGAAAGGTTTCTTATAGCAAAATTTCAGACAAGCATTAAAAACTTGAATGTTACCTGCTGTTATGCCCCCACTGAGGATGCTGATGAGGATGAGAAGGATAGGTTTTACGGACAACTTCAGGATATTTTGAATTCTGTCAAGAAAGGAGATATTACCCTTGTTCTTGGTGACTTCAATGCCAAAGTTGGTACTGACTCTGATCTTTGGGGAGGGGTGATAGGCCCTTTTGGTATTGGTAGCTGCAATGGCAATGGGCAACGTCTCCTACAGGTAAGTAAACTTAATGGTTTCACAATAACTAACACATATTACAAACACCGCGACATACATAAATACACATGGGTTTCACCTGATGGGCTGCATAGGAATATGATTGATCATATATTAATTAACAGCAAATGGGCTAGTTCTGTTAGAAATACCAGGGCATATAGGGGAGCTGAAATTGGATCTGACCATTACCTTGTTAAAAGTGTCTTGCAACTTAAACTTAAAAAGTGTTGTGCTAGAGTTAAAAAATTTACCTTTAATACTGAAGCTCTGAATGACCCAGTTATAGCTAAAGCTTACCATGATAGGTTACTTAGTCATTATGACGGTCATGGTTTGCTTAATACTGAAGTTGAGGAAGAATGGGGCCATTTTAAACTGGCTTTTTTGGGAACTAACAGTACTCTTTTAGGAAAAAAGTAGCAGAGGAGGCAGAATTATTTAAGTGATAAGGCAATTGAGCTTATTTCAGAAAGAAGGAGCTGCAGGAATGTCCTTAATCAGTACCCTACTAGTCCTAATAGAAAAGATTACAGAGAGCTTAATAAACGTGTAAAGGATCAGTTAGCTACTGATAAAAATCTTTGGCTTGATAACTTGGCTGACAAAGCTGAGGAAGCAGTTAGGCAGCACAACAGCAGAGAGCTGTACCAGATAGTTAATGTTTTATGTGGTAGAAACGGACAGGCATACAGGGATTGAAGGATAAACAAGGTAAGGTTATAGAAGGTGAGGATTCTCTCATGGCTAGGTGGGCTGAGCATTTCAGTGATGTTCTAAACAATGTGGTTAGTTCTACTCCCATTGTTTGTAATGATGATAGATGCATTAGCAGCTTTAATGTTGGCCCTATAACACAATCTGAAGTTAGTTTGGCTATCTCTAAACTGAAACTTCATAAATCCCCAGGGGTAGATGAAATTACTACTGAAATGCTCAGAGCTGGGAATGTTTTGGTTACCACTTGCTCACTTAAATATAGTTTATTGTGGATTCTTATTTTAATTTCCTTTGCTGTTAAGAAGTTTTAAAATAATTCAATCTGTGTAATTTATCCAGTTTTCTTTTGAGCTGTGTTTTTTAAATTTAGAATTGAGGTTCGGAAAAAAACTGTTGAAGAATAGCAGGATTGGTTTCTTTTTTTAAGTATGTATTGTAAAGAATTGGAGATGTTTTTTAATTTATTACGTAGTAATATGTTGGCAACTTTTTACTATTTTTCAAAGTGTTGTGATATTTATGTGATTTGTGATTTGGATGGGTTGTTGGCGTGAATATGGATGGTGCGTGTTTGAAAGTAAAGGAAGGAAGTTAAGTTAAGGAAGTAAGGGGTACTCAGTGGAATATTGAAGAGGCGTGACGAGTGCGTTGCTCCGCAGGGGCAAGAAACAATAATTCACAACAATCATCACAACTAATTTAGTCCTAAAAACTGTCGTTTTTAGGAGTAAATTAGAAGTGATTTGAGAACTACTCTAGGCACCAAATATTGCCTGGAACGAGAAGGTGAAGAAGGTACAGGTAAAGAATTATTTTTTACGTGAAGTTCCAAAACAGGATGTATGATACAGTAACACTCCCCCCCTCTACACGTTTTTTTTTGTTTTGAATTTCCTGGCCTGACACTTTGTAATTAGTAAGTAATAGCAGCCAGTGGTAATCTGTGCCCAAACAAAAGGTAGCAAAGAAATCATTAGGTGAAAGATACGAAATGGAACTTGAAAAGTGTCACCCCCCCCCCTCCCCGATCCTTTATTTCGAATTTCCTGGCCTGGCATTTTGTAATTAGGGAGTAATAGTTGGGAATGTTAATCTGTTCCCTAAGGGTAGGAAAGAAATCATAAGGTGGAAGAAATCAGATGGAACTTCGAAAGTGTCATCTCTCTCTGTCTACCCCCCCCCCCCCACCCCCGCCTCTGCTTTATTTATTTTTTTCAAATTTCTTAGTCAGGCATTTTTTTAATTACGAAGCAATAGCAGGCAATGATAATCTGTGTCCTACCAAAAGTTAGGAGGGAAATCATGGGCTTGAAGAAACCAAATGCAACTTGAAAACTATCTTTTCACCCCACTCCCAACTCCATATTTAAATGTGAAAAAAAAATCGTTGAAATATCTGATTTCCTCAATATGTTTTTTAAATATGTGCCTCTCACTCTGCCTTTCGTGTAGTACTAGAGAGCAATTGTCTAGTGTGAAATGGGGTAAAGGGTGTAACGTGGCGTCCCCGTGAGATGGGACGTGAGCAGGAGGAATACTCGGCGCACAGACCTCCGGCGGCAGAGGTAAGTGTCGCGAGTAAGTAGCACTTTAAGAAATGGAATGCCTGCCACCATGCCCAGGTCCCTAAACGTACCCAAGTTCTCTATGTGAAATCAGTTTAAATGTGTCTTCCACATACCTAGAAACCTTTAACACCCCATCCCAAAAGAAAAAAAATTTTTTCTATTACTTTCCTAAGTTCTACATCCCCAAAAATTACATGAAACACATCTTTTCCACCACTACTACATCCCTCGATATTTCACAGATAAAAAACCTCTCCTTAAAACACACACGACCTATACAATGGTAATACAAAAAAAAAAATCCCCTACCGAATTGTGTATTCGGTGACCTAATTTTTTAATGTATAGAATGTAAAAATTCTTATTTTTTTTCTTTTTTTTTTACTTAGCCCACAATATTATATACTAAACACATAAGTAATATTACAGTAATTTCCTAATGGCGTTGTAGTTTGTTCTGTATTTAAATGAAACTGTTGTAAAAGTATTTCACATCGGTATGCTACTGAGGTGTCTAAATAAAATCATATGTTCGTAGTTCTATTTCTTATTTTTTTTTATTTCGCAGAGAAAACAATAATTTGACACCCTCTGTCTCTCATGTCAATGACAATAACTGTCTATCATGTCAAAATATTAACTTTTTATTAAAATAATGCATTTATTTAAATTTTACACGCGACTGGGACTTTGGTGAACAAGCATTTCCTATCCACAGAAAACTCCTACAAGGAGTGTTCATTCTACCACACACGGCTCACTCAGAGGTCCGCATAAACAGCGGTACGATCCGTCCGGAGTTTTTAAAAGGGGAGTAGTTTGTTCACAACCGACGGAGGCCCTTTGCACAGTGCTTTCCCCTACGACGTAACAGGCCACGCCCCCTATGACGTAACATACCACGCCCACTCCCGTCCCCTCCCCTTATGACGTAACGTTACGTAACACGACGTAATCATTACATAATCATTACGTAACAGACCACGCCCCCTTATTAATAATTAATAATCCCCTTTCACCCCTCAGTGGCGCCATCTGTTGACAGTGAGAAGTACTATTTTCCCAAAAAAACCCTTATTTTCACTCTAATTTCTCGTTTTCGGACTCCCCGGTCGACCTACCTATATTTTAAGGCCTCCCCCTTATTAAAAACACCCCTGGCGCCATTTATTTTCAGTGAGAAGTACTATTTTCCCAAAAACCCTTTATTTTAAGTCTAATTTCTCGTTTTCAGACCCCCCGGTCATCCCACCTATATTTTAAGCCCTCCCTCCCCTTGTAGATCCCCTGGTTGACCTTTTAAGCCCTACCTATATTTTAAGCCCTATCTATATTTTAAGGACCCCTCCTTCACTCAGCTGATGCAAGTCTCAGAATAATTGCATGGAACGATTGCCAGGTCTGAGAATAATTGTACAGAAGAGGATGATACAAAAATTTAAGCTGGTGATGTCCAACTCGTATTTTAATACAACTCCTGTATATAAAAACACCTTCTATCCTTTACAAGACCGATTGTAATGTTTTCGAATGTCTAATGCAGATGTCAAAGCTGTATTCTTATTAATTAAATACCCATCACATCCCTTCTATTAAAAGTTACCTCTATTAAAAATCCTTTGCAGTTCATTTTAGCAAGACTGTTAAACGATTCCCTTTTATTAAAAATTTAATCGGTGACATCCAACGCGTATTTTATCTCCTGTATTTAAAAACTCCTTCGGTCTCTGCCCTTTACACTGAATTCTTTTTGAATGCCTAATGCGGATCTCAATTGTAAAAACTTTCATTAACAGCCACTCACAGAAAATCAGCTCGCAAAAGTTGTATTTATTCCCTAGTAATTAAAAATCCTTTGCTATTCATTTAGGTAAACGATTCCCTTATAATTAAAATTCACCGTTATTAAACTCCTTCGGTGTTAATTTATCCGAGTAAAGTAATCAATTCCTGAGTAATTAAACACTCGTTAAAATTCCCACACTTCATTCATTAAAAATTAATTCATTAAAAATTCTTCATTAAAAATCATCCTACAGTCGAAACTCGTTTTACTCAGTCCTGGCCGAATGGTTTAAATTATTCGTAATAGATGTGGCATAGAGACTCACTGAGCGCAGGGCTGTGATCTGTTCCCAGAAAATTCAAACTCCGTTATCAACATTCCTTATCGGGTTGGGAGGACTTTCATCGCAAGCGGCATTCCTTTCAAGTCCTTATCGGGGGTAGCAACAGACCTTCAAAAACATCACATGATGTGTCCCAATCGGCGAGGGGTCAAGAGGACAGTGTTCAGCACCACACTTTGTTTACATATGATGCTGATAAGGTTTGAAAATAGAAATTGTTGTTATTGTCTAGATCGTGTGATGTGTCATGTTAGTTTGACCTCTTGTAATACGTGTCAGTCGGCCTGGCGGTGTATAAAATACGGGAGGATGACAGCCCAACGTCATTCAACTGTCAACGCTGATACTCTGACTGTCAAATCTGACACCTGCTTGCCAAACTCTTCTGAGATGTCTGCTGAACGAGAATTCTCCACTGCTAACATGTAAATAAAAATTTATTTAATGCTGTGTTGCCCTTAAGGCACTCAACCATTTTCTATCCAGTAAACTCATTTTACTTTCTGTATTCTACTTATAAATTATTTAATGCTGTGTGGCACTCAACCATTTTCTATCCAGTAGAGTCATTTTATTCTAAAACTTTAGTTACTTAGATATTTTGATCAGTTCGGAAATGTATTGCATATTCTGAGACCGTATTATCTATCTATCTATCTAGGACCCCCACTGATATGGAGCATTTTCAAAGCCTTCTAACCGCCGTGCAGAACCTCGCTGATGCCTCCAAAAGAAGCCTGCCCATGGAGGATCCGCAACCTGCAAAAGGTCCTTGTCGTCAGTTGGAGGCGGGGCAAGAATTGAGGACGAGGACCCTTAAACTTTCACTTACACATAGACGTAGGTCAGCCGTCGCTGCCGCCGCCGCAGCAGCAGCCACCGCAGCAAAAGCAGTAGCGGAGATGGGACCTCCTAACGTCGTCCAGTCTGACGCGATCCCTTCAACGACAACCAGGTAAATGAAATTTTATTTAACGCTGTCCTTAAGACACTGAACCCTTTATTAACGTACATCGAGTTTTCTAACCTGTAAAGTCATTTTATTCTAAATGCTAACTTTAGTTACTTAGATATTTTGATCACACTCGTAAATGTACTGCATGCTGTCTTTTATTACAACTGTTAAATTTTTTTCTCAAACTTTAGTTAATTATTTAATTAGATCTTTTGCTCAAACTAGCAAACTGTGGCGCATGCTGTCTTTTATCACAACATAACTGTTTCAATATAGAGTTTTATATTTGTTTCTAACCTGTAAAATCATTTTATTCTAAAACCTAATTTTAGTTACTTAGATATTTTGATCATGCTAGTAAATGTACTACATATTGCCTTTTCTGTTCTAAGATGAAAAACATGTAAATGTACTGCATATTCTGAAACTGAATATCTTTCTAGACCCTCCAATGCTCCGGACCGTGCGACCCCCGCAGCTGATGCAGTCTCAACCGATGACGCGTGCTTTGAGAGGTTGCTAGAATCCGTCAAGGCACTGGACGCCACCGTCAAGACTCCGACACCTATCACTGGCACGGCCGTCCCCCTCAACGAGGTAGTCGGTGATGACGTCAGCTCTGCAATCTTCAGCGGCGCTGGGTCCGCAACTGCAGTCAGGTAAATGAAATTTCTTTTGATGTTGAGTAGGTCTTAAACGGCTCAATCATTTGCTAAAGCATATAGAGTTTTATAACCTGTAAAACCATTTTACTTTCTTTATTCTACTTATAAATTAGTTAAATATTTAATTAGACCTTTTGCTCAAGCTAGCAATGGTTAAATTCTTCCACAATCGAGTGTTTACTCTCGTGGAACATTTTTTCTCAGACTTGTACTGTAGACGAAATTATACTAGCAATGTGTGAAGTGTGTTGTCATTTATTACAACGGTTAAATTTTTCCACATTCGAGTGTTTACTCTCGTGGAACATTTTTTCTCAGATTTGTACTGTAGGTAAAATTTCCATATATGTGGTATGAATAAATATATGATTTTCATTGGTCAAACTATGTATAAAGAAGAATATTAGTAAAAGTAATACTTTAAAAGTGTGTATCTGTGGAAAATGTAATACTTTAAAATGTAATACTCTAAAAGCGTGTATCTGGGGAAAATGTGATACTTTAAAAAGTAATACTTTAAAAGTGTGTATCTGGGGAAAATGTAATACTTTAAAAATGTAATACTTTAAAAGTGTGTATCTGGGGAAAATGTAATATTTTAAAAATGTAATACTTTAAAAACGTGTATCTGGGAAAATGCAATACAGCATTATAACTTCAGTTGTAAGATAAAAAACACGTAAAGTACTACGTATTCTGAGAATAAATTATCTGTCTATCTAGGTCTGTCGAGTCCTTCAACGTTCCAGGGCCATTCACCACAGTCAGACCTGCTGCAGTACCATACTACACTGTGATGAACACTCGCCACTACAACTCTGCCAAGTTTCGCACACAATTCGTCTCAACGAGTGTGCGGCTTCGCGGTATGGAAAGCGTGGAACCATATAATTTCATCCCGCTCCTGCACGACTTGCACGAGAAAATGATGGCCGACATCGTCCCCGCTGGTGAGTTTAGCCACGTTCGGTTATGCTTACGCTCCCGGGATTTGAAAACCCCCGTCAACCTGGCCCTTATTCGGCGAAACACCCTGACGGGGGAGCGATTCATGGCTGCATTAGACAAAGTAGTGCAGTCTAATGAGTCGCTCGGTCTTGGGAGCGAATTAGAGTCTGATTATGTGTGTGCCGATCTGGACCGCGTCGGCAACTCGGCGATGGAAGACGCACTGGTCCGGAGACTCGATGCATCGCTGATGTTCAGTCATTTGCTGCCAAGAAGGGTAGTGTAATGAAAATTGTTAACACAGACCAGATCTGCCTTGCAAGAGCTCTCGTTATCACATGAGAGCTCTGTTTAAAAAATAAAGGATTGGCGAACACGTATGTCCGAATCCGGGAGTACCGCTACCCTTTGCAGTGGCAAGAAGCCCAACAGCTTCACCTGGACGCCGGCGTACCCGAGGGTCCCTGCGGACTCCCGGAAGTACAATTGTTTCAAGCGCACATGGCGCAATACCAAATTGTTGTTTATTCTGTTGACAAAGCCTTCCTTCCCATCTTCATTGGCCCCGAAGGAGGGGAGAATCTTTATTGTTTAATGCTGGGCATTACGATGTGATTACGAAACCATCGGGATTTTTCGGGGTCAAGCAATTCTGTCCGAAATGTTTAAAGGGGCTAAATACGGAGGGACACGTTTGCAAGGGGACCTGCAACAGGTGCCTGTCAGTCGATGTGGTTCATGCAGGGGAGTTGTTGCTTTGCACGGTGTGCTGTGTGTATTTGCACGGGGCAGAATGCTTTCAGGTGCATCTGCTGAAGGCATGTCAGACACGGCATCACTGTGTTAAGTGCATCAACATTTACGATCCTCTGAAAAAGTACGTTTGTAAGGCTGACACTTTAAAATTTGTCGAGCCCTGCAAGATTGACCCTGTTGGTCAGACTTACCTCTACTTTGACGTGGAGATTGTACAGTGTGCCAACGGATTGCTGAAACCGACACTATGTGTGGTCACATGCCAAGTGGATGACGAGTGGGTTTACACCTCATTCCCAGAAACGGACGCTATTATGGACTGGCTTCTAGCCGAAGAACGTCCCGGGGTTCAACGATTCAAGGACACCACAGTCCTAGCGCATATCTCAAAGGCTTTAACGGCATGTTCATCATTAGTTACCTGTACAGAAAATTTTTAAAACCGGATCTCGTGTTCGATGGATCCAAGATTTTAGGTATATTTTTACCTGGCCTTAAAATAAGGTTTATCAACACGTTATCCTTTATTCAGGCTCCTCTTCGATCATTCACGAAGACCTTCAACTTGGAGATGGTGAAAGGCTTTTTCCCCTTTAAATTTGTGAAGGAGGAAAATCTACAATATACAGGACCCATCCCTGATCGGTTTTTTTTCCAGCCGGAAGACATGGAGCCTGAAACTCGGTTTGCATTCAATGAGTGGTATGCTGCAGCAAGCCTTAAACCCTGGGATTTTCAACAGGAGCTTCTGTATTACTGCAAGGCAGATACAGAGCTGCTGCGGCGAGGCGCCCAAGCTTTCCGCGAGGAATTTTTAAATCTCACAGGTGTAGACCCATTTTGCACGTGACCTCACTATTGCCGGTGCTTGCATTCACATATTCCGTGGAAAGTTTTTGCAAAAGAATACCCTCGGTGTGTGTCCCGCCCAAGGGTATTCGATGAGTAACGACCGGCAGTCCTTGAAAGCTCTCGCGTGGTTAGAGTATGAGGCTTCCAAGGACAACATCGAAATTCAAACTGCGCGATCATCCGGAGATGAGTATAAGATAGGGCAGTACAAATTGGATGGCGTGTGCCACAGTGCCCTTTGTTATTACGAGTTTTTAGGTTGTTACTTTCATCACTGTTTGAAATGTTTCAACCCTGAAAAAATAGATCAGCGCATGAGAAAGCCATTTGGTCTGCTAAACACCCGGACCATGGATCGTCTTGAGACCTTGAAAGTGCTGATGAATGGGTACACAATCAAAATTATGTAGGAGCATGAATTCGACGAGTTGATGCGCAAAAACCAGTCCGTCGCATTAATTTATAAATCCGTCCAGCCTATCAGGCGTATAGGGGCCCGTGACTACCTCTATGGAGGGCACGTGGAGGTGTTCTCCACCTTTGCATCAGTTGACTTAGGATGTAGCCTTAACTACGTTGATTACAACAGCCTGTACCCTTATGTTTGCAAGAAGGCTCCATTCGGTAATGGTCACCCGGTTCGGATCACCTCCGATTTCGCCACGGACTTCGACCACTATTTTGGCATTGCACACACTACATTGTTACCCCCCGACGATTTATTAATCCCTGTACTGCCCTACAGGTGTAATGGGAAGCTGCTTTTTCCCCTTTGTAGGATCTGTGCGGATGGACAGCTGGCACCCCCTTGTCGGCACACCGTGAACCAGTGCGCATTGACAGGATCTTGGCCCACGTTCAAAATTTACGCTGCGATGCGTGCTGGCTACAAACTTCTCCAGTTCCACGATGTGTGGCACTTTAATACCGTCCTGCAATATGACCCTACAACAAAAAAGGGAGGTGTGTATGCTGGGTACATAGACACTTTTCTGGGACTGAAGCAGCACTACTCCGGGTTTCCCCCTGACGTGCAGACCGAGGAGCAAAAGGAAGCCTTCTGTGAGGCCTTCTTCCAGGCGGAGGGGGTTCGGATCCTCCCCTCGGAAGTTGAGAAAAACAACCTTAAGCGAACTCTTTCCAAGGTCTCGCTTAATTCGTCATTGGGGAAACATGCGCAGAATATGAGTCGAACCCAGACGACCATTGTGAGTTGTCCTGTCAAGTACATGGAGCTCTTGATGGACGCATCGCTAGTTATCACTGACGTCGCTGCTATCAGTGATCAGGCCGTACTTGTCACACACGAACCGGCAGAGTCTGCCACTCCAGCGAACACCCGTGGAAGCCTGATTCTCGCCGCAATGGTGACGAGTCACGCCAGACTAAAACTGTACGAGCTTCTATCGAAATTAGATAGTCGTGCAATGTATTCTGACACGGATTCAGCAATTTATACAACGTCTCCTCGCGACACCTACATACCACCACAAAACCCATTCCTTGGGGGTCTCGTTGACGAAATTTATTCGAAGTATGGCCCTGGTGTACACATCACAGACTATATCAGCGCCGCGGCAAAGAGCTATGCCCTTCGGTTGAGCAACAGCGATGAAATTCTTCTCTCCAAGGGCATATCTCTAACGAAGAAAAACCGACGCACATATAATTTTAACTTGCTAAAATCCATAGTATTAGGGAATTCCCCAGTCAGCGAGACTTTTGATGTGCCTTTTAATTTAATTCGTAATAAAGTGGATGGGTCACTTACGAATAAACCTATGGTTAAACGGTTTAAGGCCAACCTAGATAAGCGGTATCTCAGCCCTGGTTCGACTCTCACTGTACCTTATGGTTACAATGACCAGGACCTGGATACCTTTATCCAACTCATGGACGAGTAATTGTACAGTTTTTATTTATTATTGCACATTAACTTATTATTTATTTAATATTGCACACTAATTTATTATTGCATCTTAATTTATTATGTCAGTGTACATATTATTTCATTACACACTTTATTTCGTTGCTCACAAGTGTACATATTATTTCATTGCACACTTTATTTCGTTGCTCACTTTATTATGTCAGTGTACATATTATTTCATTGCACACTTTATTTCAATGTTCCTAGCGAACCTTAATTATTTCAGTAACTGTAGTGGATCTTGTATCCGTAGCAGACTTTTTTAAACTTATTATTTCAATGTTCCTAGGGAACCACATTATTATTTCAGTATCTGTAGTGGATCTTGTATCTGTAACAGACCTTTTTTAAACTTATTATTTCAATGTTCCTAGTGAACCTTAATTATTTCACACGTAATGACCCAGCACTGAGGCGTCGTCAGCTTTTGAAACTTGAATTATTGTATTTGAATTATTGTATTTAAAACCTACAGCGGATCTGTTTTTACTGTCATGGACCTGTCATGAACCTGTCATTGTGAATTGTTTTAATAAAAAAACGTTTCAAAAAATCTGTCTCTTTATTACCCAGCTGAAACACACTACAATGGGAGAAAGTTTTCAGGTACTCCGTAAGCCTTAACAATGCAATGCTCCTCAGCCAAGCCTCGCTGGAGTAGTTCTCTAAGCACGGATGCATCCAGACTTCTCATTGGTCCTTCTTCGGAGTGCGCTAACCCTCTAAGCATTGGATGCATCCGTGCTTTTTATTGGTCCCCGTCAGCATGCGCTGCGTTCGCTGGAACTGTGGAGCGTGGCAGACCATGGTAGAACTTCCGGGTTTAAGGGACACTGCACGGATTTGTAAAACTAATTAACTGAATAGAGTAGAAGAGTGAATGCGCAAGAGACGTAAAAACGGACAAGATGCAAATATCAGTTTTACTTTCTTTTATTGGATATTTTTTAATATACATTTTAAATACATGGGTTTTTTTAATACATATTTTTTACACATGTCTTCAAGCACACAGGACTTGGAAAGTTTTTTTTTTACAGAAGGCTTCAATATGCAGACCACTCGGATAATTTTCTTTTCTTACGTCGGACGGGCACGGCAATGTTTTTGGGGGCGCTCTTCAGCTATAACGCTTCTGGGGATGTTGACTTTTACTTCTTGTGGAGTGTCAAGCTGTTTTGAGAATAACAAATAATTTTTCAAAGCAGTCAGATACTTTTCGGATTTATCGCCGGCATCGCCAGACTCCAATATTTTCTTCATCTCTGAGTCTAAATCACACACTTTTTTTCTTATGTTTTTTTCTGCACAGCTTTTACAGAAATCATTTTTTTTTAAATAGCGAGACCAACAGGGAGAGAGCCGCAGTCAGCAGTGGTATAATAAACCCTGAACCACACTGTAGAAGGCGCTTCTTGTGGCGCACAGATGCACGTTTGGACGCTAGACTCCTTATGACCATCTTGTGCTGGCGTAAATTCTTTAATACTCTGTGGGAAACAGGTATATTTCCTTTTAAGAAATTGGAACACACTTCACATAGAGCATACATCTGAGGGTCGGAGATGTGCTTCATCAGAGCTGTACGCTGCTTTCCACCTAGTTTTGGCAAGCACTGAAGGAACGGACCTTGAGATTTAACTTTCACTTGGAATGTAAAGTATTTCGGGTTCTTCTGATGGAAGAATCTTTGCATGGAGCCTTTCACCGTCCAACGTTCTAGGATGAAGGTCAACACACAAATAACCACAGGTTACCTGTGTAGCCAGCCTATAGGCATCCGTCAGGAGTTTAGAATGATGGGGGTACACTTGTCTCGCCAGGTGGGTTATTTGTGAAGCATCCCGACAGTTGCGAAATCAAAACATGTAGTGAGCATTGAGCGATATAGTCCTCGAATGTCTTCCCTTTGAAAACAGATTTTGTAAGATCAGGACAATCGTGATATTTTTATGATGACCCCCACGAATAAACAATTGTGATATGCACTTGATGGCTACAGACTGTTCCATCAAGTCATCCAGTACCAGAAGGGTAGGTCTGTGAGGATCAAATTCCAGATCCGTAGGTAGTCTTCATAAAATTCCACCGTTTTCTTGAAGGGTTCAAAGGCAGGCTGCCACTCACCGTAGCAGTAAACGACACGTTGGGGTGGGGGTTCGAATACTTGAGCGGCTTCTTTGATGAGTTTCAGAGTGAAAGTCGTCTTTCCACACTGTGAAGGTGCAGCAATTATAATATTTGAAGGAGTGCGGAGAGCCATCGCACCACCATGCAGTCGCTAAAGTCTACTCGACACGTGTAATCACGATGTAGTACTGTGGGAAGAGTCGAACCACACGCTCTTTTAAACAGGAAATACAGACAGTGAGCCCTGCATGTGTCTCCCAGGGGGTCCTGCAGAGGTATCGAAGGATGTAGGACGTGACGTATGCCTAGTCGGCTATAGTATTCTTGCATGGAGGCATCGGGACTCATAACCAGGGAATCAAAGTGATCCACTGCATTCCTTTCTTGTAAACTGCTATCCAGTGGGTTCCAGGCAGGGAGGACGGATCGGTATTGTAGATAAACAAGGCTTCTGACTGGTTGATTCTGTGAGGCAGTCTGTCACGGGGGAACACACCGAGACTTGTGGGTAACATCGAAAGGATGGATTCTAGCTGATAGGAATTCATGAGCTGTAGTCAAACAGGACTTTATGATCCATTGGGATTTCCAACAAATTCTGGTATTCGGCATACAGGATCACAGTGACCGATGTGGGTAGCGGCTTGGGAAACTTTAATTCGACTCTCACACTCCCACTCTTTATTAAAGAAAATACTTGATTGCATTCACTTTGCTCGGGGGTCAATTGGAATCCGAACAATGTAAAACCTTCTCCATAGGCTTTTCGCGATAAGTTAATACCACTATCGGATTTCCAGGCATCCACAGCTTCCAATAATCCTTGGTAACAGCAGAGATAGCGCCCATTCGCAAAGTCGGGGGTATAGGACTGATGATCACTCTCAATATGAAGACTGATGTAGTTTAAGTCGAAATGCAGGAAGTTGAAGGGATTTTTTTCGTACGATCCATTCAGGCTGGTACTTTCCAGCATACCCAGTACCAAACGCACGGGGAGCTGGCCGAGAAATAAATTGTCACGATTCACACTCGTCAGTATCGAAGCGATGGAAAACATACGTAAATCCGTTCTTCGCAGAGGGTACTTGGCACTCTCTGAACTCAGTAGGC
The DNA here is from genome assembly GCA_038380435.1 of Ryuthela nishihirai. NCBI lineage: Eukaryota > Metazoa > Arthropoda > Arachnida > Araneae > Heptathelidae > Ryuthela > Ryuthela nishihirai. The sequence continues at coordinate 128,287 of JAWZYU010000353.1, read as the reverse complement.
GAGCGTGTGCGAAGATGACACCTGAAGCGGGTTTGACTTTACGCACGAAAAATTCGGCTTCTTTTATCTGTACTTTGTAAGAGGGGTCTGCTTCACCTGTCACGAGAAAGAATTCGGGTTTGGATCTCAGCAAACGCAGTCTCAGGTCGACTTGATTGAGCAGGTAACGATCTTGATTAAACAGATCGGCGTGGATCCACGAAATGAGTTCGGTACCTGTTGGTTTCACATACCCCTTGCGTTGATGCCATCCCTCGTTCTCCCTGCTGGTCAGTTCCATTTTACCGGGGGTATCGAGGTACCAGAGCGACGTACCTAGCTGACTTCGGGTGGCATCGGCCCCGTAATTCAATAGAGTCTCTAGGTACGCCCTGTAGGGCTACAGGGTGTGAGAAGCACTCACGAGATGATCGTTGAGGAAGACGTCTACCTGGCTGAAGAGGGCGTGGAAGAAATGATTGCAGGGGGCAATCACTTCCGACGGTGCTGTACCATCGGATTTTACAATTTTCAAGACGAGACGTAGGTGACATCGAGATAGATCAATGTAATCGTCCATCCCCTTCACGATGAATTCGAGTGGTGCATTACCTTCCAGGAAAGCCACAGGTATATAATTGACATAGCAGCCTCTTTCTAATTGTGAGACAGTGGGTGGGACCAGAAACCGATCCAGTTCTGAATGGCACAATCGCCAGAATCAGCGTGAATTTTCTGAATGCTCATGATGAAAACACGTCCTGCACAGTACAGTGTCTCTTCATTTTATGAACCTTGGGGTGCTGACGACGGCGATTTATTCCTTTCCCTCCCTGCAGCTTTGAACTGGCACGTTGTAAGAGGTTGGCACCTGCTTCACGGAGCCCCACTTTGGCTGCAGATTTGAAGTTTTGCCCCTGGGACATCTCTGAAACGAACCGCAGCCCACCCTTACGCAGCGTAGACAGCGCAGGTCGTACGAGAGGGCGTACGAGAGGACTGATGAAACGTCCGATCCTAGCAAAGATGCTTCCTAGCCCGTCGCCTCTCTGATAACGAGGACCACGGAACACGCCCTTCCCCGTTTGGCTCTTGTAGTAGCTCACGTAGGTCTACAGAACGGGGAACGAATTTAACCCTCATGACGTAAATGTAACTTGACTAAAACTTTACCGAATTTAAAATGCAGAGGTTCTCCTGTATCGGTAGGAAGGAAGATTCTCACACTCTCGGAACTGTTCCTTGCAAGGGGGTAGTAATCAGGCTGTTGATATACTGCAACAATGGCTTCGTTATTACTGGTTCTGACGGCAGGGTTCACGACACACAACAGTTCACCGTGAGTATCACCTAACAACTGAGGTGCAATCAGGTCTGAATACAAATAAACACCATACATTCCTCTGTTCATATCGATGGGATAGTCACCTAGAGCTTTATTCAGTGGTATATCTAATTTAGCAATTCCTGGCATGTCACCTAATCCTGAGTTCAATCGAGGAAATTTACTGTAATGCGAAATGTCTGTATCCATCAATACGGTGTGATCTGCCTGCTGCTTGAAACGGTAAGCTTTTCTCAGCCTGTAGGGTAACATCTGGTTCATTGCATCGAATAATGATTCGGCAGTTTCGTATCGCCCGTGGGGTACCTTTCGTTCTTGGAAACTACCTGGGAGGATCACGTAGAAATAACACTCGTCATCTATGTCGAAAGTTGGTGTATTGCAAAGTTTGCTGGCAAATCGTTGCTGGAAGGGTTTGTCAACTTCACCCTTGCCGATACATAGAAGTTTGCAGAAATTCGCTTTAGGAAACATCAGCCCATACCCCTCACTCGGTTTGAATACCCAGTAACCCTGTTATAGGAAACTATTATTTCTTTGGGCAGCTGTGTGGTGAGGAGAGCCAACAGCTCCATTCGAGTTTTTCTGCCCGGTTTAAGTTTGATTTTCCTGTATTCTTCGGGGGTCGCAGGGGTGTAATATTCATACGCGTCATTAGAACCGTCCACATTGTACCAGCTTACAGGTAAGTGAACTTCTGATAGTCCCACTTTCCATTTTCCGTTCAGTCTTAGGGGTTTGTGCTAACTGAACTGTGAAATCGGTCTGTGAATTGTTCGGATAAATTTTCTGACTAGCCGTGGAGGGAAGAGTCAGGTAGAAACTATCCATTTTTTAGGGATCCAGGAAGGTTTGGGATAACCACGAAATTTAACCAGTGCCTTTTGTCCTTTTTTCTCGATTATTTTCTCGACAGTGTAAAGTTCGGGTTCTGTCACTTTTTGAAGTTCCGATTTATAGAATGTACCTTTCAACACTTCTCCCTCGGAATCCCTTACGACGTACACAGGAGGTTGCCATTGTAATACCTTGGCGACTATAAATATTTCTTCGGTCCACAAATGCGTACCTGCCTTCTTGAAGGGTGCTTTTACACTGGCTAGTCGAACTGTGTCTCCCACTTTAAATGCTGGTTTTTCTTTTACTACGCTTGGATTGCGATAGAGTCTAACCCACACAACGTCTTCGTTGCGTAAGGTCACGTCCTTGGGAGGCATATCGTGTGCACTGTGAACGGCGGCATTGTATCCCCTTACAACACGCGGTAGCACGTCCAAGTAGTGGTAGGTATTGTTGCGTGTATAATATCTCCCCAGTCTCTCGCGTAGGGTACGATTACATCTCTCCACCAAAGCGGCTTTTTTGTCGGAGTAGGTAGCAAAGAACCGAATACCTTTCTTTTTCAGGAATTTCTGGAACACTCTGTTGGTAAATTCCGTACCCTGATCCGTATTTAAATTCATTGGGGATCGACCCTTGGAAAGGATTTTTTTGAAAGCCGACACCATTTCTTTCCCTGTTTTAGCCTTCATGGCCACTGCCCACCTGTATCTCGAGAACACATCGATGACTGTTAATATGTAGCGATACCCATCATTGAAGCAAATTAGATTTTTCACGACCATGAGATCGGCTTGCCATTGTTCGTCTAACCCTGTGACGTAAACTTTGTTACGGGGGAACTTTCTGCGAACACGTTTATGTAGCGTGTAGGCAGGTTGCTTTTCTAACCATTCTCGGACGAGTTGGAGCGGTAGTCCCGTATTCTGTGCTAACTTTTTTACACTACCGAATCCTCTTTCGGGGTCGAAATAATGGGACTCCAAAGTTTTGTTTTCTGCTGCACCCAGACGTCGTACCCCACCAGGTTTTGCCATTGATGTAGTGAAAGTGTAACACCTGTCACTGTAGGAACGTCGCCTATAAACTGTCTGATATCCACTGGTAAGTTACACACACGAATTTTGTATTCTCTGTCTAAGGCTTTTGACTCCCCACACTGAATATTTTTACTAGGAGCTACAAGTTCTAATACAAGTACGGCTATCGTTAACAATGTCACGATTACATACCCACACTTGCTAACACCTTCTTTCTCCTATCCTTACCAAGACTAAAATGATATAGGATGAAAAGACAGACACATTATATAAGGTTACGATTATTTATTTAATTTATACATTTCATTTTTTGCCTCATCGACAATAGCATTATATTTTAGATTGCAAACAAACCCAGAATCTACAAAATTCAATAGACCTCGTTTCCAGGCCTTATCCACAAATACCTGTGCTAGAGCATTAATGTCCAAGTCACCAGACCACCCTACGATGGTCGGTATTTTTTCTTCGGGTTGCAGTCCATCTAACGGTATCACGCGCATAAGTTCTTGCTGAAAAATATTCACCAGCAGCGGGTAAACACAATCGGGACCGTCGAAAACAGGACCCAGCAGGAAAGGACGAATGGATTCAGAATGTTCCATAATGGCTGTACGAGTTGGTGATCTTTGGGGTCCTGCACACGTTGTGCACAATGCGCATCTCCTCATCTAAGTGAATAGCCAGCGTGAACAACTGTGAAGCATTCAATGTTATACAGCGTCTCACCACACGGAACTGTAGAGTTCTTTGGTCGGCTGATTCTTTGATGAAGTCAACACAGCGTTCACGACCTGCAGTGCGATACATGTACGGGCGTAAACCGTGCATCACGTACCATGTCTGTTGATCGGGACCGATTTTCACTGGTCCTCTATGTGGGGCAACGCGGCACACAAAGCCTCCCATTCAGGTATGGAGAGGTTAACTGCTGCCGTTGTAGGGTTGATGAGTTCACTATTTTCATATTTCTTGTAGCGGCGTACATGCACAGAAAACTTATTTTTGAACAGTGAGGGGACAACGTACACATCTTCACCGAGACACCACACATCTGGATTGCTAGGCTGCATCGTGAACAATGTGGCATGGAGCGCTCGCTCTCTATTTAACTAGAGAGTCGCACCACCTGAGACGACCAATCAGGAACGAGTTGATAAGCGAGTGTTTGTTGAGGCATGTCCATCCATGTCCATCCATCCGAAAAAAGCAACTGTTTCTGCTAAAGAGCAGTGGACGTCCTCTCCGGTGTGATATCTGCACTCGAACTCGGAAACTTTGGGGAGATCACAATATTTGGGGCAGCCGTAAAATTCGAGATTAACTCTGGGAAGATTTAATTGTTCCAAGAGAATTCTTTCCACAGTACCTCCTTTGTAACCCACCACAGTAGCTTCTTCAGTACGTGCAAGTTTGTAAGCATATTTCACGATGTTAGGGACGTGATCTAATGACCACACCTTTTCTCGAGGCAGAGGATGAAAGGGTAGACCTATCACATATTTAGACACGTAGTTGACTGTCCTTCTGTCTTTTACTGACAAAGGTTGATGATGTTGAAGATTGAAACGATAGACACCGCATTTCCCATTCAGAGTTGCATATCCAAGTTCACGCACTAGGAAACGACCATTTACACGGAAACCGTTGAGGTCTAGAACCATACAGATGTTTTGCATAGTTCGAGTATCTGGAGACAAAAACACTTGACGTCTTCACACTGGCAGGTTCTACAGACGTCTCTGTCGTTTACACCTCAGCGCCTGCACAACACTCTGCGGTAGTCCCGGGGGACAGGTTTTGGGCGGCTTCATCACCAGAGGTCGTCGCAGCCTTCGAGGTGGTGGTGGGGTAGTGTTGTCCACGAGAACGGCCTATAGCATCGGACCACCAATCCCAGGTCGCGGCAACATCTTAATTGTGACGGCAGGAGGCAGCAGCGTGGGTGGTGGAGGTGGATGTACAATCACAGGTCCTCGATACACATAACGACGTTCTAGGAACTGGTAGCACGGTGGATCGGACTCGTACCCAGAGTCCTCGTCACTCAGCCACATATCAAAATCCATTTCGACACCCGTAACGTGTAGCTCAGAATAAAAGCCAAACCTTTTTTCAGCGGTTATATACAGCCAGAACCATGACCTTTACACATCACCCCATCGGATAAACGAGTGACCCATAGCGAAGTACACAACCAATCGTTGCTACCTGTGCAATTATTCTGAGACTTGCATCACCCAAGTGAAGGAGGTGGCCTTAAAATATAGGTAGGGATTAAAATATAGGTATGGTGTTTAAAAGGTCAACCAGGGGGTCTATAACAGGAGGGAGGGCTTAAAATATAGGTGAGACGACCGGGGGGTCCGAAAACGAGAAATTAGACTTGAAATAAAGGGTTTTTGGGAAAATAGTACTTCTCACTGTCAACAGATGGCGCCAGGGGTGTTTTTAATAAGGGGAGGGCTTAAAATATAGGTAGGTCGACCGGGGGGTCCGAAAACGAGAAATTAAACTTAAAATAAGTTTTTTTTGGGGAAAATAGTACATCTCACTGTCAACAGATGGCGTCACTGAGGGAGGAAAGGGGGATTATTAATTATTAATAAGGGGGCGTGCCCTGTTACGTAATGATTATGCAATAATTACGCCATGTTGCGCAATGTTACGCCATGATACGTAATGATTATGTCATGTTACGTCATATTACGTCATAGGGGCATCATAGGGGCGTGATATAGAATGCCTAGGCATTGTATATAATGCCTAAAACTAGCAGGTAATGTATGAAACGATTCATATTTCAACGAAACGATTCAATGACGTAATATGATTACGCCATATTACGTCATAGGGGCGTGGCCTGTGACGTCATAGGGTGGGGAAAACACTGTCCGTCGGTTGTGAACAAACTACCAAGGGGATTGCAACCAGAACACAATAATATTCAATTTGGAGATTTCAAGAGCGAGTTCTCAGATTTTTAATTTCCAAACAAGGATTTGTTCCAGCATCTGTAGAGAAAATGCCGACTCAAACTTCAGAAAAAGCTGTGAAAAAAGCAGGAAAGGCGCAAAAAGCCGTTCGTGCAGGCGATAAGAAGAAATGCGAGAAGAAGAGGAAAGAATAGTTCTCTGATCCACACATCCCCTACCACTTCTGAATTCACATTGCTCATCAGGCAATTGACTGTCAACCAGATTCTTAATTCTATTGAGCACAATCATGGAAAGAACTTTAACTGGAACAGAGAGTAGGTTGATACCACTATAGTTATCACAAGAACTGCGATCACCTTTTTTGCAAATAGGGATAACAATAGCTCTGGTAAAATTTTTAGGAACCATGCCTTTATCATAAAAGATATTCAGAATTTCAGTCATCGAAGTGGTAACCGAAACATTCCCAGCTCTAAGCATTTCCATAGTAATTTCATCTATCCCTGGAGATTTATGAAGTCTAAGTTTAGAAATAGCCAAAATAACTTCAGACTGTGTTATGGGGCCAACATTAAAGCCACCAATGCATCTATCATCATTGCAAACAGTGGGAATAGAAGTAACCACATTGTTTAGAATATCACTGAAATGCTCAGCCCACCTAGCCATGACAGAATCCTCACCTTCTATTATAACCTTACCTTGTTTATCCTTTAATCTCTGTATACCTGTCCGTTTTCTACCACACAAAACATTAACTATCTGGTACAGTTCTCTGCTGTTGTGCTGTCTAACTGCTTCCTCGGCTTTTTCAGCCAAACCATCAAGCCAAAGATTTTTCTTATCAGCATCTAACTGATCTTTTACACGTTTAATAAGTTCTCTCTAATGCTTTCTATTATGAGTAGTAGGGTATTGATTAAGAACATTCCTGCAGTTCTTTCTTTGCGAAATAAGCTCAAGTGCTTTATCACTCAGATAATTCTGTCTCTTCTGCTGCTTTTTTCCTAAAAGAGTACTAAAAAGTTTCTATGGAAGCTAGGGTTCTCAAACTTTGGGATCCCTATTGAGGCAACCCTCTTTTACACTCTTACAACGCTAGGGGGCGCTTTTCCGAATGGAAGGGTGTCTTTTTGGTGTCCAAAGTGACCAACTACGGCGCTCTTTTTTACCGAAACTAGGGACTGGCGGATCTGGCAATCAGGGTGAGCCTATAGGGGACCCAGGATAACATTTACTGGTCAATTCGAATTGGACTGAGTGTTTGAGGCTGTCTGTTTGAGGCGAGCGTCGAGAGTCACGTGACTCGCATTGCGACATTAAACATCACTGCCGGGAGCATTTTATACTTTGCCGATTTGCCTTTTGGCATTCTAGAGAATGCCTATGAAATATGTGAAATATGAATCGTTTCATACATTGCCTGCTAGTTTTAGGCATTATATACAATGCCTAGGCATTCTATAGAATGCCGGATTTCAAACTCTGCCGGTGACATATATATTAAAAAATTAGGTCACCGAATACACAATTCGGTAGGGGATTTTTTTTTTCTATTACCATTGTATAGGTCGTATGTGTTTTAAGGAGAGATTTTTTTATCTGTGAAATATCGAGGGATGTAGTAGTGGGGGAAAAGATATGTTTCATGTAATTTTTGGGGATGTAGAACTTAGGAAAGAAATAGAAATTTTTTTTTTCTTTTGGGGTGGGGTGTTAAAGGTTTCTAGGTATGTGTACCTAGTATCAGTTTAAATGTGGAAGACACATTTAAACTGATTTCACATAGAGAACTCGGGTACGTTTAGGGACCTGGGCATGGTGGCAGGCATTCCTTTTCTTAAAGTGCTACTTCCTCGCGACACTTACCTCTGCCGCCGGAGGTCTGTGCGCCGAGTATTCCTCCTGCTCACGTCCCATCTCACGGGGACGCCACGTTACACCCTTTACTCCATTTCACACTAGACAATTGCTCTCTAGTGCTACATAAAAGGCATAGTGAGAGGCACATATTTAAAAAAAAACATACTGATTAAATCAGATATTTCAACGATTTTTTTCACATTTAAATATGGAGTTGGAGTTGGGAGTGGGGGTGAAAAGATAGTTTTCAAGTTGCATTTGGTTTCACATTTAAAGTATTTTTTTTTTGAGCTTTGAGTTTCACATTTAAATATGGATATGGAGTTGGGAGTGGGGGTGAAAAGATAGTTTTCAAGTTGCATTTGGTTTCTTCAAGCCCATGATTTCCCTCCTAACTTTTGGTAGGACACAGATTATCATTGCCTGCTATTGCTTCGTAATTAAAAAAATGCCTGGCTAAGAAATTAAAAAAAAAATTAAATAAAACAGAGAGGGGGGGGGGGGGCAGAGAGAGATGACACTTTGGAAGTTCCATTTGGTTTCTTCCACCTTATGATTTCTTTCCTACCCTTAGGAAACAGATCAACATTCCCAACTATTACTCCCTAATTACAAAATGCCAGGCCAGGAAATTCGAAATAAAGGATCGGGGGGGGGGGGGGGTGACACTTTTCAAGTTCCATTTCGTATCTTTCACCTAATGATTTCTTTGCTACCTTTTGTTTGGGCACAGATTACCACTGGCTGCTATTACTTGCTAATTACAAAGTGTCAGGCCAGGAAATTCAAAACAAAAAAAAAACCGTGTAGAGTGGGGGGGGGGGAGTGTTACTGTATGATACATCCTGTTTTGGAACTTCACATAAAAAATAATTCTTTACCTGTACCTTCTTTACCTTCTCGTTCCAGGCAATAATTGGTGCCTAGAGTAGTTCAAATCACTTCTAATTTACTCCTAAAAACGACAGTTTTTAGGATTAAATTAGTTGTGATGATTGTTGTGAATTATTGTTTCTTGCCCCTGCGGAGCAACGCACTCGTCACGCGTCACGCCTCTTCAATATTCCACTGCGTACCCCTTACTTCCTTAACTTCCTTCCTTTTCTTTCAAACACGCACCATCCATATTCACGCCAACAACCCATCCAAATCACAAATCACATAAATATCACAACACTTTGAAAAATAACAAAAAGTTGCCAACATATTACTACGTAATAAATTAAAAAACATCTCCAATTCTTTACAATACATACTTAAAAAAAAGAAACCAATTCTGCTATTCTTAAATAGTTTTTTTCCAAACCTTCATTCGAAATTTAAAAAACACAGTTCAAAAGAAAACTGGATAAATTACACAGATTGAATTATTTTCAAACTTCTTAACAGCAAAGGAAATTAAAATAAGAATCCACAATAAACTATATTTAAGTGAGCTACATAACTCAGAACTTACGATAATTTCCTCTTCCTTTCTGCGAAACTGTCATTTTACATCATCAGATTTAAACATTATTCCAACATGGAAATTTTTTCTCACCAAATATCTAGAGTTGATTAATAATTTCACCGTCTAATACAGGAAATAATTCAAATCAGATCTACATATCATGAAATTCAAATCTTATAAGAAATCTCTCTCATATCAACTGCATTTTACACCTAAAATATGCTCATATTTTCAATAATACTACATATACGTTGCTACTTTGACGAAACAATATCATGCACTTCCGGTTATCGAAATAAGCTTTATGCGATATAATTGTGGGAAAATCTCGTATTTCCGGCGACGCGAAGAACAATAAGAAGCGGTTGCGGAGTGTAAAAAATAGATTTGGTATTTTCAGACGTATACCTGATTTGAAATCCATATATTGCGATAACAGACGTTATATAGCGAATGCTTAGTCACAGTGAGGTAATTATCAGAGTTTATAATTCAAATAGGAAACGGGAATAAACGTGTGAAGATCGCGCAAGGGGGGGGGGATTAAATTTTAATGAAGCAAATAGTGGATATCACTTTTACCGAAGGCGGAAGTTTATAAAAAAAAACCGTGAAGACGGAAGTTTATTCGCCTCGGCTTAACGTCCCATCGAACGTATTTATGAAAAGGCAGTAGGTTAAGTCAACGATTTAGCATTCAAACTAATAAAATAAATAAATACCCCCTCAAGCAGCTGCTTGCCACAGAGGTCTGACAGGAACCTGTCGGTTTATATGCCACAGTATGAGATATAAAATGTTTTCAAACAGGATTGAATAGAAAGTGGTTGATAATGTAATAATACAAACTCTGAAGATTGGATATTACGCTATGACGTTTAAAATTATTTTTTATATTTAAATTATTCATTGTCAATAATTTATTTTGAAATTTTGAGAGGTTTCATAATTAGTAGGTTAAATCCGGTCTTAGGGTATTAATTCAACGTTAAATGATACTGGGCGGTCCTTCTCGAGGTTTTCCGAAATGCAATTAAAATTCGAGTTTTGAATTTCGAAAAAAAGCTGCCAGTTGGGTTGTTTCACCTCTGATCTTTCTTGTGCACCATCGGTTAAATAGTTAGGTCACAAGGACGTAGAAGACCCAGATACCGTTCGAGGAGGGGACCCAATGGAACAGCCATTGGGATATAGACGGTAGCCTCCCGTCAAGGCCATCCAGCGTGTTCTTTAAAGTGCTCACGACTTAACGTTCCATCCCAAGGTCGGCGGTCTTTCCAAAACTAACAGCAAAAGCCAGTAATTTACCAAGAACAGAAAGAAATATTTCATTCAAAGTCTAACCGTTAGTTGGTGTTCCATAAGTTTCTAATACATGGTAAAATTAGAATTCTTTTTCAAGGTTTGGGAAAGTTAAAGAAACTTACTACTGGTAATTTATTAAACATTAATTTTTTGTAATATTTTCTAGTTTGATAAAGTCTGATCTATTAATTATTTTCTTAGACATGTTGCTCATTTGGAAGTTTTTTTAATTCGTTTTAAAATGCAATGATTTTTAAGCAGGTGTTCCTATATTAAATTTATAAATTCTGCTTAGAAATAAATTTTTGAATAAAATAAATTTCATATAAAAGGAAAAACGTGAAATTTTTTTATGGCGACGTGAGTGATAACGTATTGATTGGTTATATCGAATTCAATTTTAATGATTTTATTTGTGACTGAAACGAAAAACGTTCATTAATATATTGTAAATTAGTGGCGTTTCTGGCAACCACATCAGCACTGCGTTTTTCTCGTAAAGGTCTATTAGTCATTACCGAAAATTACCCAAATGAGTATTAATACATGGTAGAATACATGAATAGTTTTTTACATTATTTTTTGAGTAACTAGGTAATGGAATTTTCAATTCGTACGTGAAAATTCAGTGTTTTTCACTGTACATGAGAGTGTCCACCGAAACCAACCAATCACAGTTTTTTGACGCGAAAGTTTTCTCGGTGGTCCAATCGAAACGTGCAACAACTTTCCCGAAAAACAGTTTGTGCCATTTCACATCAGTTCTACTTTGAAGGAGAGTTATTCAATTGAATTCAAATCAGCTTTATCTTAGTAGTGAAGGTAATGTCTGGCAGAGGAAAAGGCGGCAAATGTTTAGGAAAAGGTGGTGCTAAACGGCACAGAAAAATTCTACGTGATAATATCCAAGGTATCACGAAGCCTGCTATCCGGCGTTTGGCTAGGCGAGGTGGTGTGAAGAGAATTTCTGGTCCCATCTACGAAGAAATACGAGGTGTTCTCAAAGCATTCCTTCAAAACGTCATCAGAGATGCAGTCACCTATACTGAGCATGCAAAGAGGAAGACGGTGACAGCCATGGATATTGTGTATGCTCTAAAACGACAAGGACGCACCCTGTACGGATTTGGAAACTAGAGAAAAAGAAACCAAAAAAACCCTTTTCAGGGCTAATAAATAGTATCTAAAGGATTACCCATCGTACTTGTATTCGCGAATTTATCATTTTATACGTGAACTCCTATAGGTAAACCAAGTAGGCTATTTAAATATTTTCTCCAACCGCACATGTCACTGCCAAGAATAATGGTTAGTTTCGTTATAGGAACGTATTCAGCGTGTTAAACTATGTTCTTAATTGGTACACTACACTGTGATAAACGAAAAATCTTTTCATAAAATTATTACATATCGCATCTTATAAATTGCCAATTTTTATTTGAAGCCAATCTCTTCGTTGTGGTATTTCTGCTAATACTGCCTTTAGGGGAAAAACTGTCTTGAGCGGAATGGGATCCGATCCCACCGTCATTCATTCTTTTGTTGAAATGTTTCAGCGTTCGTGACACTTTGAAATATGGAATCGATATTCTTACAAATCAAGATTTAAATAAATGAGAGCCTTCTCGGTGGCGCAGTGCTATCGCGATGACAATGAAAGTGCCGTAGTCCGGGTTCGAGTCCCTGGGTTGTCGCTCACTAAACAGTTGTTCAATTTCTCGTATGTCACAAAATTGATGTTTTCGCCCATTCGCATACATTTGCAATCCACCGTTTTAGCTGCACCCTACTGAAGTACGTATTGTTGCAATACATTGTTGTGTTCAGTGGTAAATTATCGCGTTCTTCAAAGATAGTCACTTGCATTTAGAAATACCAGTGAAGTGATGAAACTCCGTCAAACGTTTGGCACAAAACATGTCATATTTATAACTTTTCCCATCGATAGCTTGCTACCTCATTTATAAGTTTCCATCTTTTAGGAACAACTCAAATCAAAACTTGTCCATAACGTAATACTTCATTCTCAATGTACAGTCGCTCAAAAAAGTATCCGAACAGTATGGATGATTACAGAATTGAGAAAAAATATCTGGAAACGATTTTTTTTAGAAATTAGTGATCTGGCAACCTTTTATTTACTTCAGAAAGAGTAAAATTTTTAATATGAAATTTATGTTGAATTTGGATTTTAATGACTAAAGTTAATGACAAATTTTGTTATCTTAATATTCCGTAAATCTCTGTCTTAGGATAATTCTCTTAATAATAGCTAAAATTATTATATCTGTTTTGCATACAGAAATGTGTAAATTTTCCATACGAAATGCTTTGCAAGAAAAATGCATTTTCAATAATGTGTTATAACCAAGCCCCGATCGAGACGACAATAAGAAGGGAGGGGATTAATTGCATTGTAATATTTTTCAAAACTTTTTAGTGGTTTTTAAAAGATACCACGAATTGCGTGTGAACTATGCGCCAGATTAATAATTATGGACCTCCATTACCTTTACTAGCATTCTGAAAGACGGGGAGGGCACTACAGTGTAGAAACTCCTTTGCCAACAATTCTACTTTGAATATACATGAAAATACGCATTTTTAAACGTTTTATTCATATATTAGCGTCAATTGTTAACTTGCTACTCATATTTCTCAACTTATTTTAATTTTGTACTTTATAATTATTATAATAATTGATAATATTTTTTGCGTTTACTTTTTTTATGTATATCACGATAACCAATGTGATACATGTATAAAAGAAATAACAAAATAAAATTATCAGGCTTGTTTTGTAATTTTCACCTGTATTACAGTCAGTGGGTCCTCACTTGATATCGTTAAATGTTTCTGGTATATTCGGCATTTAGCGAAACGAATTTAAATGCAGTGTCATTTCCGATAGAAATCAATGTTAAGAATGATAATTGGTTCCTAAGCCTCAAAAGAGTTATTTGAAATTCTTAAGTGTACTTCCCCAACGGCTGATATCTGAGAACAAATACATGAAACATAAAATGTCCTTCGGACGATGAAGAAAGGGTCGGGATTGACTCAGTTGGTAGGGCGCCAGTCTCGTCATCTGCAGTTCCCAGGTTCGAATCACACCTCGACTTGCATTGAGATTTATCTCCGCAAAAACTCCCCATTCTGCCCTCGGTCAGTAGGGGACACCGATGAGCCCGGAAAAGTCACCCTTCGTCTGGTGCGATGTTAAGCCTTGGCCCCATGTGTGGGAGAGCCATACTCATTGCGCGTTTAAGAACACGCTGGATGGCCTTGATTTGAGGCTACCATCTGCCTCCCAACAGATGTCCAATGGGTTCCCTTCCCCCAATCTTCTCGGGGTTCTTGTGACCTGCCCATTTAATCCATCCATTTTGAAGAAAGTGGCGCTAATGGCAAATTGCTCTGATTCATGGAACCATGGACATAAGTGGGTATATACTATGTTACCCGTGCTACAGAATTGCAGCCAGTTTCCTTAATCCTAAGCCCCTTTAAGTCGCTACAAGAGCCATTAAGAGTATGATGTTTACAGTCGCTCAAATAAATATCCGAACACTATGGTTGACTACAGAATTCAGTAAAAATATCTGGCAACGATTTTTTTTAGTAATTAGTGATGTGGCAACCTTTATAGTAACGAAGATTGCCAGATCACTAATTTCTAAAGAAATCGTGCCAGGTACTTTTTCTGAATTCTGTAATCAACCATAGTGTTCGGATATTTATTTGAACTACTGTACATTGGTTATTTCACGAATAATTCTCCAACGATTGAGATCGGTTGTTTTACCTCTGATTTTGCCCCAAATGAGGCTAAAGAGTGAGTTCACAAGGACATGAAAGTCTCAGAGAAGGTTGGGGGAAGGGGACTAACTGGATAGCTGTCAGGAGACAGAAGGTAACCTCCCGTCAAGGTCATCTATGGCGTTCTTAAATATGCACAGGGTATGGTTCTCTTGCACAATGAACCACGGCTTTGTGTCCCATGCAAAGAAAGGCGGCCTTTCCAAGCCCAACGGTGTCCTCTACTCACCGAGGGCAGGACGGGGAGTTTTGCGGAGATAACTCTCAATGCTGTCCCAAGTGCGAAGTACAGATCACGAGCGTGGCTCACTGTAGACTAAGTCAATCCCCGCAACCTCTGCAAAAGTATATTATATAAAGTATGCATCATATTCGAAGATTTAAAAAAAATCTGCATATTGTAAGGAAAAAAAGAGGCAGTTGTAATCTTCTGAGTAGTATGCAAAATCCAGAATGAAATTCTTCTTGATCTGATAGGTATAAATAGCACTCATGCGTTATTTATTGAAGAAAAGGTAGCTTGGCAAAAAGTGATCAACAATGCACGAATTTATTTCTGTTCCATTCATATTAAGAGCGACCCAAAACAATTGAAAAGTTTTTTAATGTAAATGCACAACATTGTTTAGAAGCCTTGCGAGTGTACCCATTGGCTAATCATACTGTCTCGTAGCCATGGCAACCGTCACTTTTATTTCCCGCTGTGTTTTATTTCGTAAAGAAGTCGTTTGAAATGAGTTTCTTCGTATCCGCCTGTTAGATGTATTTTTGTGATTGCTTCTTTCAAGCTTTTTACGCTATAAATACAAAAACTGAACAGCATTCTGCGATAAAATTTTGTGTCTGACTTGGAAACGACGTTTCGGAAATTGTGTGATTATTATAAGACTGCTTCTAATGTTCCTTAATAAACGCCATTTGTTAAATGTTTTCTGGAACGTGCTGTTTGGAGCGGCCATCGAAATCGCATCCTTTTTTGAAACCACCTCCGAATCCGTGCTGAATTTTCGTCCTTTCGCTATTTTGTTAAATGAAAATAACCAGAAATCACATGACTGATGTGAGAAATCACAGATCTGGATGGCACAATGCTTGTTCATTTTTGATATCCGTAACAAAAAAAAAATAAACTGAAAAAAATAATAATCACAAAAATGCGTGTAACAGGCGGATACGAAGATGCCTCTCTACAAACGATTTCTATGTGAAATAGGACATTGCGAGAAAACTAAACGACGGTTGTCATGGTTACGAGACAGTAATGATTAAACAATGGGTACACCCGCATGGCTTCTAACCAATCAGTGTTGCAAATTTACATTAAGATCATTATCGGTTGATTTGGGACGCCATTTGTAGTTCTAATTGGATGGTACCTGATATTTATTCATTTTTAATGCAAATTTATTGATGGAACTATTGTTTATGCATAGGCTAATGACTAAGGATGTCATTTAAATACAGTAATTGACTATTAGGTTTTTTTATACTTAAGTACCTTTAAGTTTTTTACAAAAGTAAATTATGCATATTTGGAGAGACATTTTTGACTTCTGGAATCAGTTAAAATCTATAACATGGGAGGCAATGAGAAATTAATTTTCGTTTTACGAGTTTTCGCCTCACGAGAAGTTTAAGGAGGAACGAATTAAGCTCGTAAACCGAGGGATTATTGTATTTATATGAACCCTGAATTATGCTTTCGTAAAACTAATACTTAATTGGGATAATATTTTCCCCTTTTGGAGCATTGTTAAACCAGGACATAATCAAGTGTCTTTATTTAATCCGAGGATTTTATTAGGGAATAATGATTAAGGAAGAAAATGGCCTTCTCGTTGTCTAACAACGCTATGGATGTTCAAACCAAGAGTGCTATTTATAATATAAAAATGTTAATCGAAATATTACATGTAAAAAATCTATCATTTAAAAAAAATTTTTACTTTTCAAATCTTTGTTAAAAAATGTAATTAGCGACTGTTTCCACTGCTATTTTTTATTATAGGATTTAAAATCATATTTCTTTGTCTTTTTACAAGTCATACTAATAACTGAAAATATTCGAAAGAAATTAATTCAGTTTATTATTTTCCTACTTATGTTTTAATTCTATCTATCAACTTAGAGTAAAATATTCGAAACATAACTTACAGTGCTATTACTTACATTTCAATAATTCATTTATTGTTGAAAATGATTGCGATTTAATGCATTATTTTTTGTTCTCTAAAACAGCAGGACGTGTTTATGATTGTGACATCTTCCACTGTAGGTTTACATCATTACAATTCCTTACCTAATACAAGAAGGTCGGAGATATTCTTGTTCATTGCGTCCCTACTCTACCAATTGGGTAACCAACATCAAGTGCCATATACTGATCCACTCTGGAGATCGTCCTCACAAATGTTGCCAGTGCGGAAAAAATTTCAATCTGAAGCATGATCTTCAAGTTCATCTTCGTATCCATACCGAAGAACGAACCATTTCCATGTGATCTTTGTAGCAAATCTTTCAGACAACAGAAGAATCTAACTGTGCACAGATGACTCTAACTGTGCACTGAATTCACTTGCTAGAAAAGCCAATCATGTGTAAACACTGCGAAATATCATTTGCTCAGAAAACCGAATTAATTTGACATGAAAAAAACCATTTCAAAACAACGAAATTTTAAAAACTGATAACCCTGATATATATATTAAAAACTGATAACCCTGATGATAACTCAGATTTTCAAAACAACGACAGACGGCAGCTGCACAGTTAGTAGGGGATACCGATGGACTTTCGAAGGCCATCGGTACTAACTGTCCAGGGGGGGGAGGTAGTTTTGAGGAGATAAATATCAATGCTGGCCCAGATGGGACTCGAACCTCGGAAGTGCAGAATACGAGCCTGGCGCGCTACCGACTTAGCCAACCCCCTCCCCTATTGTTATACGTATTTAGAGCCCTAAGGCATTACTTCCGGTACGATCCTTGCATG
This sequence comes from Ryuthela nishihirai, assembly GCA_038380435.1. Taxonomy (NCBI): domain Eukaryota; kingdom Metazoa; phylum Arthropoda; class Arachnida; order Araneae; family Heptathelidae; genus Ryuthela; species Ryuthela nishihirai. The sequence goes on along the minus strand of JAWZYU010000353.1, from coordinate 110,716 downwards.
TTCGCAAAGCAAGTGATTACTTTCTGTTGTAAATTTCATTATTTTCATGTTCTGAGAGAAAGCACTACCTTCACAAGTTTTGTTACTTTATTTCGTTCGATAATTTTCCTTATCATTAGGAGTGTTCAAGATCAATAACTTGAAGTTTTCTACATTAAAGGAATATAAAGTTTGTGACCTGAATTTCGATAAATTCGTTGTGTTTCATTTAAATATTAAAAAGTAGGCAACAAAACAGTTGTTAAATAATTCAATAGCGTTAAGAATTCCTGTTTTCTCAACTATTTCTCTTCCTGATTTTCCTTATATTGCTTGTTATTATCATTGCATTTTTAACTTATTTGCATTAATCGATAAGTTTTGATCATCTAAAGAGAATATTTTATTTTTATATGTTTAGAACAGCAAAACTATGCAAAATAAATATTTTGGACTTAATACACATCATTCAATATAATTCATTTTGTTTATTAAAGCTTGTTTTTCCTTTAAAACCGGAAAGAATGTTTATGTGTGCGACATCTGCCAGTACAGTTTTACATTGTTACATTACCTGATGAAGCACAAGAAGAGGCATCGAGGAGAAGGAAAAGGTCGGAGATATCCTTGCTCATTGTGTCCTTACTCTACCGATTGGATAAGCAACATCAAGCAACATATGCTCACTCACTCCGGAGATCGTCCTCACAAGTGCTTCCAGTGTGAAAAGACCTTCACCCGGAAGAGCAGTCTTAAAGTACATCTTCGTATCCACACAGCAGAAAGACCATTTCCTTGCGATCTCTGTAGCAAGTTTTTCATACAGCAGAGCGAATTAACTCAGCACCGACGAATCCACTTGCTACAAAAACCATTCATGTGTAAACACTGTGAGAAATCATTTGTGCAAAAGCATCATTTGAATCGACATGAAAAAGAAGCATTTTTAAATCTGTTGCATTCACATTTATTATTGCTTGAAATGTACTTATTAAAATATTTCAGTCTTATATGTGAAGAATCTCACATATCACTTTTTATATTGATTTCATAATTCATAATCTGAGAGAAAATGCGGTACAAAATTATTATCAAAAGTTATACAATTCTCTTTATAAATGGATTATAAGATCCGTTATGTATATATCCGTCTCGTATACTTCCCGTGGCCGAGTGGTTTGCACGCTTGGCTACTGATCTAAGGGACCTGGGTTCGAGCCCCTGATTTACGCATGGATGTGTGTGTCGGTTTTCTGCTGAGGTCCTGCCATCCTCTCAGATCTCCTACTGTGGCATATAAACTGACAGGCTCCTGTCAGACCTCTGTGGCAAGCAGCTGCTTGAGGGGGTATTTATTTTTATTTATGTATCTGCAAGATCCGGCACTTAAGAGTCATTTGGCTGAATCAGTTGTAGTATGTGGCTGTTTATTAATTAATTTGATAAGTTCCTTATTTTTACAGAGATTTTGAAAAATATAAAGCAAAACAATAGCTGCAACTCATTTTGTAGTATTAATAATTTTTTTTTTCGAAGCATTCCTTTATGTTATATTATCTTCATCGTAATCCTCTTTAATATACAAATATTTGCTTTCTTTGGTAATGCGATAAATAAGTTTCCTCTTAAGTTGCCACAAAGGCCTGACTGGAGCCTGTCCGTTTAATACGTCACAGAGAAGAACTCTGAGGCAGAGGACACCTCAGCAGAAAGACAACGTTTTGTTGTTTAACCTCGGAGCGGCACTTTTGTGCACACAGTGGACTAAATGATCAGGTCATAAGAACTCAGAGGTGTCAGAGAAGGTTGGAGGAAGGGAACCCACGGATAGCTGTTAGGAGACAGATGGTAGCCTCTCTTCAAAGCCATCCAGTGTGTTCTTTAACGTGCAAAGGTATGGCTCTCACCTTCAGAGGGCCACTGCTTATCGTTCCATCCGATAGGCGTTGGACTTTCCAAGCCTGTCGATGTCCCCTATTGACTAACAGGGCAGTGTGGGGGTTTAGCAGAGATAAATCTCAACTCTGGCTCAGGTGGAACTCAAGCCTGGGAACTGAAGGCCTGGGACGAATTTATATCTGGTAATACAATTGTAATGTTTTAGCCTCTCGTATGTAGGAGATCTAAGTACTTATGACGTAATCGATTAAAGTTTATGTAGTTTCGGAATCCGGTAGAAACTCTTTTCAGGATAAATTATTTCGGTCATTGTTAAGTAAAGGATTATTATTATTATCGCTTTCGATTAGCAAGAGCATTGAGTGCTCTCACTTACAAATACATAGAAAAAACCGGATAAATGTAATACTTGCTTGAGAGTGTGATAGCTGCTACTACAGGTTTGCTTCATTAAAATGCCTCAGCAAGCAAACGAAGAAACATTGAGGGGAAGGATAAGGATCGATAGGTATTTTGCTCGACTGTATTTTTCATTATATGCTTATACTATCGAACCCTAAACTGAAATAATGAGTCATAAACTCTTCCCCCAAAAGTGTTCTATTAAAGTCCATCTTAATACCAACCCATGAAAACGACCATTTCCTTGATTTCTTTGTGTTTCATAACAAAACTGTCTGTCATTTGCTACATAGGCTCTTCATGTTTGAATACTGACAAAAGGTCCGAAAAAAGTTTTATCAATATTTAATTCTTATTTTACTACCGCTCATTTTTACTTCTTAATATTTCTCAATAAATATTAATATTTTGAGCGTGAATAACTCAAAAGTTATTTTAATACGTCATCATTTAGACTAGTCTCAGAAAATGCGCCTTGTGACAATACTTCTGAAATAACTTGTATCAGTTTTCATAACAAATTTCCATTGTGTTTCAGGATTCATTTTTGCCATGTCCCAAAGCTAGGTCGTACCCTCTCTTAAACAATATAAATCTAGGGTTGTATTTCCAGAATTAGAACTTCTATTCTTCAAAAAGTTTTCTTATTGGTATCGGTGGTATGACCTCGTATTTCTTGCCCGCTTGCAAAATATTTGTTGAAGAATTAGGTTGTCAGATTTGAAATACATTTCCTACATGAACGAAAAATTTAAGAAAAGGCCAATTAGTAATAAGGAAGCAAGTGCATTTCTAATCTGATGCTTGAAGTTTCGCGTTAGTCTCGGTTTCTATGCATTAAAATCAGCTGTAAAATCAAAGCAACAATTTTATTTTGAAATGGGAGAGAACTTTTGAAGATAACTGAGGATTGTTTCCAGGCAAATAGTAGCTGAAATGTATTAATATTATACAATAGCAGTAATTCCGGAATGAATGAATTTAAGGGATTGGTGAACATTTCATTCTTTCCCACTTCCAAGCATTTCATATAAGTAGCTCTAACGAAACTCATATTAAATATTAAAAGTCTATCCCTTATACAATATGAGTTCGAATCTAAAACAACATTCACTTTTTCACAATAAAAGAAATTTTAATGGCTGCTGATGTTTATTAAAAAGTTTAATTGAAAGTGATACATTTTTTTACTGTAATGAAAAATCAAGTTAAAACTAGTCATTATTATTCAGATTTAATTTAATCCCTTTCAGTCTTGTTTAGTTTCTTTAATCCTAAAGTTTAACGGATTCATCTTTGTACAAAATAGAGCACAAAGTGATCCAGAATCCTTTTAAAGTATCTAAATGGCAAACTACTGCTAATTCATGAAGACAAGAACAGAAGTGGAGGTGTCTTATGTTACCAATGCTACAGAATTCCTCCCAGTTTTCTTACTACTATGCCCCTTTAAGTCTCCACAGGAACTGTTTCCAGTATGGGCAAATATCGAGTTTACAAGGACCCCAAAGTCTCGGAGAAAGTTGGTGGAAGGAGACTCACTGGATAGTTGTTAGGAGACAGACGGTTACCTGCCATCAACCTCATCTATGGTGTTCTTTAATGTGCAGGGGATATGGCTCTCCTTCAGACGGGACCACGACTTTACGTCCCATCCAACGAACAATGTCCCGTATTAACTAAAGTCAGGGCGTAACAACGCTGGGCCAAGTGGGATTCGGAGCTGGGAACAGCATATTACGAGCCCGGCATGTTACCGACTGAAACCCTGTGGTAGCAGTCATCTTTCCTGGTGTAGGAATGTAAAAATCTTAGCTACATCTGTACTTTTCATCAAATTATTTTTAGTAGATATCTTTTAGTTTTTTCTTCTTCATTTTCATTCAAAGCTTGATTTCGATGATTATGCTGAGCAGGAATTTCTTATTTGGAAAATGCTGAAAAGAGTTGCTCCTAAGTGATACCTCTACGAAATTCGATGACTGTTATTGTGTCCGCAGCTCATCAGTTTTCATTGGTATTTACGTACTACTTGTACGAGTCTCAGGAGCAGTATAGAAGGAGGGAAAACTGGTTGGAGTGGCCATTGCTCCATCGCGCGGCTCGTACCTTCTCCAAATGACAACAGGGCAGCCTTTGCGACAATGAGGGCCACTTGAGGCATTCCGGTTTCTTGTAAACTGAGTCCTGCTCGGCCAAACGTTCTGAGAATCGACGGTCAGCTGAGGGTCCGCCGGGTATTAGAGAGACTACGCTTGATCCTATCACGTGACGGAACGACCCTTCGACACTCCTTGGAACTCTAGCAGGCCATTGGAGCAGTGTCCACCTCAAACCGAATTTTAGCCTTTTTCTCTAGGTCCTTTTGAGACCTTATGATATAAATAAGTTAATGTATAGTCACGTGAGTCTAGTGTGATATTGATGCCACCAGGAATCTTCCTCATCTAGACAAGAGGTAAGCGTACCAATTTTTATACTCCTACCCACGGTAGTTCACTCGGTGTGCCCAGAGATGGAAATGTATTCTGTTAATATAGTACATTGCTGTATTTATTCATATGATGATAAAGGTGTAGAGGAAAGATTGTCTGTAGTCTGATAGGATCCGATCCCACAATCTCCTGATTACATGTCAGGTGCTCTGACCGACGAACAATCATCCTCTATTGTTGATGTTCAGTCTTATGAAAATAGGTTCACTGTGAAGAAGCCTTCTTTTGCATTTGGAGACTATCCTTAAGAGACATTCAGGCAAGGGCACGTGAGAGACTGGCCTAAATGCCATATTTGTTTTTGAGAAAATCTGAATTCATATTTTAATATTTTCGCACATTACTAGTCAACCAGGCAACCCTTGAAAAGGTAACTAGTGAGGTTTGCTCTTAAGGATAGAATCTCCAATTAAAGCGAAAGAAGTCTTCTTGAGACTGAATCTGTGGTGCAAGGAAGCCATGTGCAACCAGCGATCCGCATCTGGCGTGAGGACGCTTTTAGAAGTGGCCCTGGAATATTGCAGCCCAAATTATTAATTTATTTTTTCTCTTATTCTTAAATTACTTTGTATAATAACAAATTTTCTTTCTTTCTCAACTGACCTTTAACCGTTTTTGAACGTATTCTTCATGAGAGACTTTGCTCACAAAGTTAGATCGGGTTTTTTTTTGGAACTCTTCAGTTTCCTATTAAAGAGCTCAGCTCTCAGTCAAACAAAAACTACATAAGTAAATAATTTGATTATGGAAGTTTGCAAAAGCAACATAGCAAAAGAAAAAACATTTCAGACACTCGTGGAGCGTTAAAATAACAAGACGCAAAAAACTTATTGATTCCGAGGTCGGAAGATGACGATGCTATCCTGCGATCAAGTTTCGTTATTAGTGAGAAAATTTCAAAAAACGTATTCTGATGATGAATTTGTAAAGGAATGTCTGTAAACAGTTTTTGGTATATTTTAGTCCGGGAAGAAAAAAATGATAACGGGAATTTATCCCACCGAATCGTAATCACTTGAATTGATGAACTTGCTGCCAATAAAGAAAGCTCGCATCGAAATTTGAATAGATTGCTTTGGCTATTAATTAAAATACCAATGTTTATAGCACAACTTAATTAGTGGTATTTGTATATGGAGTTCAGGTTAATTTCATTTTTATCTAATTATGCTGTTTTTTTTATTTCTGATATGTTTAATCAAAATTTAATTAAAAAAAATTATTTTTTCATTTAAATTATAAAATCTCATGTTCCTTTTTGAAATAAATTGGTGTATGTACAACTTTAATTGTTTATAAATATTTTCTATTCAGGCCATTGGGTGGGGAGGGGGGGCTTAAATTTAGAGTAATGCAATAAGTAAGCTTCTCTCCTGGGCAATCTCAAAAATTCTCATTTGGCCCGCCAATGAGAAACGTTTGCCCATCACTAGTGTAAGGCTTAATATTGTTACGTTGTTACGACAGAGGGTGATTGTTTAGCAGCAGGTAGCTCGCCGGACAGAGCATTTGACATGTTATCAGGAGGCGTGGGTTCGGATCACACCAAGTTAAAGACAATTTTTTTTCTTTTTACCTTTTTCGTCATAGGAATAAATAAAACATAATAGTCTGTGAATAGTACGTAAATGCCGATTAAAAGACCAATAACTGGATAAACATTTTGGTTTTGATCTATGCAAAAAAATGTTCCCGAAGGTTTTATGATTACGCCCCTGACAAAGAGCATAAATTAACATTGCAGTCATAACTCAGTATAATATGAAAAGAAATTCCTTCTGATGCTTTTCATTCACATCTTGAAAACGAAGATTTTACATCCAACATGCTGAACAGATTATGGACAGAATCACATTGAAGCATGTTGAACCGAAAATGAAACTTTGAAAGTTATTTGACATTTTGTATACACAATGACTTTTATTGCTTAATTGTTTAATAAAATATAACAGGTTAAAATATTTGTAGCCTTTTGTAATCACCCTATATTTGAAGAACAGATATTCATTTTGAAACATACAATCTCCTATGAAATATATCCGACTCGACCATCGTGGCTACAATATTCAACATTATGAATTCCAGTTAAAATTATTCATCTTCGTTATTTCAAAAAGTTTTGAATTAATAAGTTACGTTGAACATCACTAAAATGCATTTGGCATTTTAGCAGCTCGGGTAATAATGGCATCAATTCATAGGAAATATGAACGGTATTCGCAAAACGAGCTAATGGATTAGTTTTACCTCCGAAGCGCCCTCTTTTGCACACAATGGGCTAATTGGCCTGGTCACAAAGACCACGAGGTCTCAGAAACCTTTGGGACAAGGGGACTTACTGACAAATATTAGGAAGCAAATGGCCCTCCAGCGTGTACTTTAACGTTCACAGAGTATGACCCTCCCGCGCACACACTGGACCACGGCTTAATGTTACATCGGACAGACGGCGACCGTTCCAAGACTATCGGTGTCCCCTATTGACTGAGGTTTTGCTGAATTACCTGAACCTGGGAACTGCAGATTATCATTGTGTTGCGCTAACGACTGAGTCATACCTGACCCCAAGCAGCTTTTGTGAAATGTTTCAGCTTCCGTGATTCTTTATATAATGAACGAATAAATTTAAACGAATAATTTTTGATTTATTATGAACCGCATTTTTTCATTTCAGAAGTTACTTCAGTTCTGAATCTATCTATTAACAATAAATGGGCCACAGTGAATATTTTAAATCGTTTTTTATTAACTGTTCAACTATCTAATGAAAAAACAAGAAAAATTAAAATGGAAGAAAATGAAAATTGCATGGACAATTTTTAAACAAGCTGATAATAAGAATTAATTTTTCACGTTTCACATTAATCGTCGTGATATATCAATGAAATGTGAAACTAATATTATCATTATCTAAATATCAACTATTAATACTCATTTTAGGATCGTAATTAATAAAATAGCAAACAATGCTATTATTTGAATACAAGAGTTTTAAAAACGCTTCTTTTCGTGCAAATTTATTAATTCTTTTCGTGTAAACTACTCTTCTTTACAAACGACATTTTACAGTGTCTACACAAGAATGGCTTTAGTAGCAAGTGGATTCGTCTATGCTTCGATAAATCACTCTGCTCTCTTAAAGACTTGCTACAAAGATCGCAATCAAACGGTCGTTCTGCCGTGTGGATACGAAGATGTTTTTCAAAATGATTCTTCTGTTTGAAACTCTTTCCACAGTGAAAACACATGTGAGGACGATCTCCAGAGTGGGTGAGCATATGGTTCTTGATGCTAGATTTGTGATCAATAGAGTAAGAACATAATGAATGAGGATATCTCGTGCCTTTTCCTTCCCCTCGATGCTTCTTCTTGTGTTTGGTGAGGAACTATATGATGTCAACCTGCACTGACAGTCACACTGCACTGATGTCACACTAAAAACCTGCACTGATGTCACACTAAAAAATATTTGATCTGCGTTTGAGAAAATAAAAATAAATTCAATCAGAAATATTAACAAGACATTTTACTACTCAATAGGTCTCACCTTCTTTGTTTCTCTAAGAATGCATCCATTGGGTATCGGAATTAGAAAGCATTTGTTCTATTTCTGCACAATTTTACAAAGTACAATGAGTCAATGAAACTTGGAAGACAAAAGTCTAACTAAACCTAAACGTTTATCAATAACGTGTGACTTAATAAATAAAATAAATAATTTAAAATTCTTTGTACACTTCAATATCTTTTCATACAATAGCCGAAACCTACAAAGTTTCTTTTTCAAATAAAAAATATAATAAAAAAATAACATAAATGAGAAAGCTCGTGGTGCTTCTTTCTTTTATACGATAATACAAATGAAATCCAAAACTTAAAATCGTAAACGATGTCGAAAAGCTTAATTACGCAAATGATTACACTAGACAGCAAACTGAAACTTTTCTTTTATAACATTGGTCAAATAGGATGTTTTTAACTAATTCTGGGGTGCTGAATTGAAATATGGCTGTGAAAAATCTGCAGCACGTACAGTTTTTTTCTTAATTACGGATTGATGTATTTCAAATTTCAATGAATAAGCATATCTGGAAAAGGAAAATAAATGTGATTATTTTATTAAAATACAACTTTAAAACATTAATTAATTAGATGATTACAGTGAAAAAAATTAGAAACGTCATAGTTATAGACCACTGAATATAAAGTAACAAATGAAACCATATTGAAACTCAAAATCGGAAAACATGGGTAAGGATCTTTTATACTTAAAAGAAGTTCATTTTTGTCTTTTATGTGCTGAAGTATCTTCCTTCTGCAAGAACCAGCAGTAGTCACCCATCAATGCTGAGTCCCACCTGCATTGGTGGCCTCCTCCATGGTTCGGATATCCTGGTGAAATCTTTCCCCTTGCTCATCACTGACAGCTCCTAAGTTCTTGGGAAAGAAGACGAGATCTGAGTGCAAGAAATAAATCTTCAAAGACATTCGGCAGCCATGATTTTCATACTTTTTGAGAAGATCTTGAATGAGCTGATGATAGTTTTCCTCTTTGTGATTCCACAGAAAAAACTGGACTACAGACGTGAAGGATTTCCGTGCAGGGCGCTCCTTTATATTCAGTTTTTGTTTCAAGACAGTATCATTCAGTAGCTTCTTCATCTGAGGACCAATAAAGATACATTCTTTGAGTTTTGCATCACTTAGTTTTGGAAATTTTTCCTTCAAGTGCAAAAACGCTTTACCAGTTTTATCCATAGACTTTACAATGTTTTTCATAAGCCCCAGTTTGATGTGTAGTGGTGGGAGAAGAACATCAGAGCAGTCAATTAGAGGATGATACCTCACAGGAATAAAAATATCTCTTTTGGGCCAGTCTTTGGTTTTCCAGTTTTCCTTTCTGGCCCTACTGTCTCACAAACACAAAAAACAGCAAAATTTTATGAACCCTGCTTGTAGTCTGAGCAAGAGAGATATGAGGTCACCACATATTGTCCGCTTAAACTGGTCATATTTTATAGCAGTGAGTATTGTTTCCACGCTTTCAAAAATTCCCTTCATTCCCACAGTGTTTCTCACTGGAATGGAAGATTTTTGGTTTCCTTTATGCAAAAGGACAACATTTAAGCAGAATTTTGATAAATAGATGCCATTCCTCAGGGTCGTGAGTTGTTCCAAATCATTCCATCAGCCCTGAAATATCTGTGCAGAAACACAAACTATCTTGCATCTCGTAATAAGCAGATAAAGCCAAATTTCTCCTTCTGAACAGAGAAACTCTGGTACCCTTGGCCAGAAAATTCCACTCTTCAAGTCTTGAACCTAAAACCTCAGCTTGTTGCTTGGAAAGTCCTAAATCTCGAACAAGATCATGTAGTTCATTTTGCTGAATCAGATGAGGCTCGTCTAACTGTTTAGGGGTGTTTGTAGGATCAGGATCTGTAGGTGCTTCAAAGACTTTCTCTGATGAATGTAAATCCATCTCCTCCCAGTTGGTTGGAGGTGTTATTATAAAAAGATTATCTCCATGATCAACTGGCTTTATGGCTGAAGGCACATTTCGATATTGAATTTTGCTTTTGTTCTTTTCTGAAAAGCCACTCACTTTAGTTAAACAAATATAACATTCATGCAAGTGACTAGTTGGCTCACGCCAAACCATTGGAATTGCAAAGGGAATGGATTTTATCTTACCTTACAACCATTCACCCAGGCCATCAAAACACGAAATGCAGCACACATGTGGAGTTCATGTTTTGTCTCGATCTCCAAGATGACATCCAAAATACAAGGTTTTCTTCACAATTTTTGTCAAAGAACCACCCTGGGATTTTTAACTATAATTTCCACATACATAACAAAACTTATCAGGTACATTAAAATATCCGCGATGCTGACTTTGTGCCATTTAAACGCCAAAATTCACTCTTCAACATACAGCACGTGTTCCTCCTGCAATGAAAACAACAAGAATGGCAGTCTGAGGTTAGGTTACTGTAACATGTTTTCTCCCACTTGGCCATCAGTTTTGTCAGCCAAAAAAAGTAAAGTATCTAGAATCCTCCCTGTTGCCTGGATGTGTTGGTATAGGAAGATCTTAATAGGAGTCAAGATGACCAATTACCTAAAAATGTGACGTGCTAGCCATTTTTAAGACTAGATCTGAAATCAGCACCTGAAAAATAGTTAAAGGAAGCTACAGTTGTTCATGTTATAAAAACTGGCAAACCAGTGTATTATATTCAGTCAATAACATAATTAGTATGCATTTTTAAGCTCAAAAATGTACCTAATTTCGAGTATATAATGTCAAAAGCAAAAGTCATAGATCGGGCTCAATGAAAATAAGAAAAGAATATAACTTTAGAATATTACTCATTATTTTTATAGCATGCTTCCATTATTTAAACTAGTACAAAATATATGAAACTTTAGCTTACAGAGTCTCTTTGCTAAATTTGTTTTCCACATTCCATTAAAAATAAAATGAAATGTTTCAGGTGTTTCTAACAAAATGTTTTGTTCCACTATTAGTTTTGATATATCAGCTGTTACTTTTTCTCATCAACACGGAAAGAATTTTTAAGCCTACCAATTTCCAGAAGCATCTGGATAAAACTGTGAATGGACAAATGTTAAAGGAAAGAGGAGATTTGGGGAACGTTAGATTTTTAGTTCAATTTCAAATAGTTTTTAAAACGAAAGCTTTTCATTTTACTTCACAAATTGATTTAAAATATTTATGGTAGTTAAAAGCTATTTATTTCAAAAGTGCAGTAAATTTTAAATATTTATTATATTTATTATATATAATAGTATATAATAAAGATATATATTATATTTATTATATATAATAGTATATAATAAAAATATATATTATATTTATTATATATAATAGTATATAACAAAATTTATATATTATATTTATTACATATAATAGTATATTTTAATACTTTTGTTCATATATATATGAAGAATTGGTGGCGAGGGCCTTGTTTACCATTTACAATGGGAAGGAAACCAGATACTAACTTTGGCGAAGTCATGCAAAATATACATATTTTACTACGAGCCGAAGGGCCGGGATGGCTGAGTCGGTAGCGCGACAGGCTCGTAATCTGTAGTTCCCAGGTGCGAATCCCAGCTGGGTCAGCGTTGAGATTTACTCCGCAAAATTCCCCGCCTTGCCCACGGTCCGTAGCGGACACCGATGGGCTTGGAAAGACCGCCGTCTGTCGGATGGGACGTTAAGCCGTGACTGCGTGGGTGGGAGAGCCATACCCTGTGCCCGTTAAACAACACGCTGGATGGCCTTCACGGGAGGCTGCCATCTATCTCCCAACAGCTGTTCCAGTGGGTCTCCTCCCCAAAATTTCTCTGAGTCTTTGGGGTCAATGTGACCTGGCCATTTAGCCCATTGTGTGCAAAAATGTGCCGCTCAGAAGTAAAACAACCCAACCCAACCCACGAGCCGAGGCAACTTAGATCTATATATCTTTGTTTGTGGCTAACTGGGGCGCAGATTAAATTTAGGTTTTGACCAAAAAGAGGAACTTTACTTCTATAGTACTGTTCGCGATAGGTAGTCGTGGGGCGAGCTGCATCTATATGGTGTTGTCTTGCCCTCGACGTAGGTAGTGGAGATTATGGCATTATCCCTATAGATGTGTGCTTCCGTGTATAGCGGAGCATCTGGGTTTTGCTTTCAGTACTAATTTCCCTATGTCGTAACGTTCTCTCCTACTTTTCCTATTGCTTTCCACTGATATTTTTCGGTTTTTACCTATATCACTCTTGCTTTTTGCTTGGCATTTGTCGATTTGTCGGTTTGTCGTTTTGTGAATTTGTCAAAGCAGTTGTTCTCCTATATCTTTCGAATGCGAAAGACAACTGAATGGAATATATGTCAAATGAAAGCTTGTGACGAGTCGAGTGTCATAAGCTATAAAAATTGATTCCCCCATGCTTTCTTACCCTCTAAACACGGGGAAATACGAAAATTATTGTTCCGCTATATCTCTAGAACGCGAGTGCCGAAATATACAAGCTATATTTCAAATGAAAGCTTCTGATGAGGGGGGTGTCAGCCTATAAAACTTGACTGCTTATCAACCCCCCCCCCCCCCCCCCCGCTAAAAAGGAGAAACACGAAAACAAAATTTCCTCTATAACTTCCGAATGCGAGAAACTATAATTACGACTTAGGTGTTAATTAAAAGCTCCTATGAAGACCGTCTTAGACTACTCCGAATCTTGCAGCACCCCACCATTATCCATCCCCAAAAAGTGATTGATTTTTCGCCAGAGCAAACATTAACCAGTTATCTCTCATATTAAAGCTTGTGATGTCTCCAATATCATGGCCTACTTAAACACGACTCCAAAAACAGGGGAAAGAAAAACGTGGTAGACATCTATGAGTCATATATCAAATGAAAGTTTCTGAAGGCATTTTTTTCGGTGAAAAGGAAACAAAAAGGAAACTAAAAAAACATTTATCATCCTATATGCGCCTTAAAAAGCAGAAAATGAACCTAAAGCATATCGATGGTGCAATTAGTTACTGAGTTCGTATTCACTTCAAAGTAAAAAAGCGCGCCGATTTATCTACTCAACAAAATGGCCAGCGCCCTATCTCCTTTTGAAGTGAATACGAACTCAGTGACTGATTGCACCATCGATGCGTTTTATGTTTATTTTCTACTCTTTTAGGCGTATACCGGATGATAGGTATTTTTTTAATTTTTTCCATATATTATATTTATTTTAATGTTGGTAACCAAGGAGAAGTCTAATAGAAAAGTACAAGGACAACAAGACTGTCAATAATCTTAAAGGTGAATTTTGAAAACTCTATTACAGCATTAAATTTCTCGTGTTAAAAAGAAATATTTTCTAGTAGATCGTAGATTGTAATAGGATTTTTGATGTACCGGGCAGTACAGTGCCCTTGACCATCTCCATCTAAAGTAGTGCCCAATTGGCATAGGTAAAAACAGAAGATAAACCACACTTAGGTGGCCCCGAAGGGCAAGTGACTAAAACAGCAAAAAGTAATATCAAAACACACAAAATAAAAAATAAAATAAATATCCCCTCAAACAGCTGCTTGCCACAGAGGTCTGACAGGAGCCTGTCGGTTTATATGCCATAGTAGAGAATCTGAGAGGATGGCAGGACCTCGGGAAGTTCTCCTCGGAGAAGGCCATCATCTTAGGCCTCTTGTACCTCTTCAAAACAGAATGGTCATAGTGTAAAAGATGAGAAATAATCTCGTTAGAATTTTCAGTCACACCCTCGAAAAACGTTTTCGAGGTGCGCTTGATGTGGGTGTAAATGTGGTCGATGCCCAAGTCAGTAGGAAGTCGTCTGTTAGCAACAAACCATGGGGCATCGACCGCAGCTGTCAGGATTTTGTTTCGTAAGACCTGGATCTTACGAATACTGGTGGTGGTGTTCGTCCAAATAGGCGATGCATATAAGGTCACCGGTCTGATGATGGCGTCATAAAGCAAAAGCTTGTGATCCAAAAGAAGGATGGAGTTTCTCCGAAGAAGAGACCTAGCTGGCCTCTAAGCATGTTTACTTTAGAGATAATATGATTAATATGGTTGTCCCATTTTAACCTGCGTTGTAGATGCACACCGAGGTACTTGACTGAATCATCCCAGTCAATGGGAATGTCGTCGAGATGAAGGCAAGTAGGATTTACAATGCCCTTGCCAGTAAAGAGGATGGCAGAACTCTTTTCCGAGTTAATTTTAACTTTCCACTTGTCATACCAGTCTCAAATCTGGGTCAGGGAGCTTTGCAATCTTTTAACAGCAATTGCTGGACCCAGGAAGGGAGACAAGATCGCAAGATCATCTGCATAAAGAGCAAGATGAATGCATTGAAAAGAAGGCAGATCGTGTAAATACAGAGAGAAGAGTGTCGGGCCCAAAAGGGATCCCTGAGGCACTCTAGCAGAGACAACTCTTCTAGTAGAGATCACAGACTTGATCTGTATTTGAAAAGTACTATTAACAAGATAGAACTGGATGAGGCTGATCAGTCCCAATGGAACGGCTGCATCGATGAGCTTGTAAATCAGACCGTCCAACCAGATGCGGTCAAAGGCTTTGGCCACGTCCAGAGAAAGATGGCTGCGACGCATTCCTTCTTGTTGAGGGATTCAGCGACTATCTCCACCCCCTGAGGATCTGGTGTTCAGTAGATCTCTTTCGCCTGAAGCCAGACTGGGCTTCAGGCAAGACAGGGTGGCGGACGAGGAAGTCGTCAAGTCGGATGATGATAATCCTCTCAAAAAGCTTGCTTAAAGATAGCTTGTAGGGAAGGTAGAATCCTTTCCTGGCTTGTGTAAAACTTTCACAATGCCATTTTTCCAAACAGTAGGAAATAACTGATGTCTGAGTAGAAATTTGAATGTGGAACACAGATGCGTGATGGCTTTCACCGGTAGATGTTTAACCATCTTGTTAGTGATTCCATCCTGACCGGGGGCCTGATTAGGTTTAAGGCGTTTGATGGCTTGTTGGATTTTCAAGGGTGTGGTAAAGGCCACCCTGGATCGGTCAGCGTGGTCGAAGTTAAAAAGAGTCTTCTCCACCAAATCACATGTGGAGAGATCAGACAAATCATGGTTTTCAGTAAACTGAAGTTCAAAGGCATCGGCAAAGGCCTCCGCTTTGTCTTCATCACTGTATTTGAGACCAGTTTCACCATGTATAGGTGGGAAACTGGTCATCGGATTTTTCAAAGCCTTGGTCATTTTCCAGATGGAACAGTCAGTCGTTGACAGTGACTGCACCTTTTTGTTCCATTGGTCATTTCGGAAATCTCTGAGCCGAGATCTCACCTCGTGTCTCAGGTGATTGTAAATCGTCTTATCTGAATTGGATCTGAGTCGCTGCCACACATGCCTTGCCCTATTCTTCTCCTTGATAAGACGAGTGAGGTGTTGTGGCAGGACGCAGAAATTAGGTTTCGGTGGAAATTCTTCACTGGCATCACTCTTGGAGGTCAGTAGCAGGTTAGTGAAATCTTCAATGACATCATTAATGGTCCTGTCATTAAATGGTTGACAGGTACCAAGGATCCTGTCACTGACAAGAATTTTGTAAATTTGCCAGTCTGTCCGGCTGAGCGTACCAGTTACAACAGGCGTAGAAAGGCGCAGAGTCAGACAGACCGGCAGATGGTCGGAGTTAAGCTGGTTTATGACACACAGATCATAAGATGGCAAAAAGTTGCCGAAAATGGCCATATCCAGTACATCGGGAGTATGTAGAGTATTGAAAGAGTAGAAAGTAGGCTCACAAGGAGCATCTGTGATCAAACCCTTATCTGTAGCATATTCAAGTAAAATCTTTTCGCTGCCATTGTAGGCCCTTGAATGCCAAGCAGTATTATTGGCATTAAGGTCACCCGCAACAACAGTAGGTAGGTTGGAATCGAAAATTGAGCCCAAATTAGTAGTCATAAGCCTAGAATTTGGTGGCTTATATGCCGCAACCAGGTGTAAAGTACCTAGGTTGGTATCCAGTACAGTCACAGCAGTGGCTTCCATGGTAACGAGGTTTAAGGCAGGAAGTATATGATGTCTGATGGATCGTTTAATCTCGATGGCTGTGCCTCCACCACTGTTGTGAAGACGATCACTGCGATAAACCTCGTAATTTGGGATCTTGAAAACATCTGAAGCTCTCAGATGTGTTTCTCCTTGTAAAACAACATCTGTCTGAGATTCCGTCAAAAAGGAGCGGAACTCAGGTAAATCGGTAAGAATTCCATGGCAGTTTCAGTAGAAGATCTGCAGGTGATCTTTGGAGCGACTTACTGCCATCTAGGTAAAGGTAGAGATGAGGGCATCGAAAGCTTTAAGGCCTACTGTAAGTTTGGCCATCAGGCCATTGGCCTTCTGATAGTCTGCAATCAGACCTTTGACAATTGAAAGTATCTTTTATACATTAAAGCTTTTAAAAAGCAGGAAGATATCTTTCAAATCATTCAGGATGTTAGCATCGAATTGATCACCTGCAGGTGTTCGAGTGTCTGAAATTTTGGCTGCACTTGGAGCAGATCTGGTTTTATTCTTTGATTTGGTTGTGTCTTCCTTTTTGGACGCAGCTGCGGCTGCATATGAGACACCAGGTGCTACCTTAGAACTGGTAACAGTTTTAGTGGTGACAACCTCTGGTTGTACCACTGAATACTCCGCTATACACGGAAGCACACATCTATGGGGATAATGCCATAATCTCTACCTACGTCGAGGGCAAGACAACACTATATAGATGCAGCTCGCCCCACGACTACGTATCGCGAACAGTACTATAGAAGTAAAGTTCATCCATTGGTCAAAACCTAAATTTAATCTGCGCCCCAGTTAGCCACAAACAAAGATATGAATCTCTTCTAAGTTGCCTCGGCTCGTGGGTTGGGTTGGGTTGTTTTACTTCTGAGCGTCACTTTTTTGCACACAATGGGCTAAATGGCCAGGTCACATTGACCCCAAAGACTCAGAGAAATTTGGGGGAGGAGACCCACTGGAACAGCTGTTGGGAGATAGATGGCAACCTCCCGCGAAGGCCATCCAGCATGTTCTTTAACGTGCAAAGGGTATGGCTCTCCCACCCACGCAGTCACGGATTAACGTCCCATCTGACAGACGGCTGTCTTTTCAAGCCCATCGGTGTCCCCTCCTGACCGTGGGCAGGGCGGAGAATTTTGCGGAGTAAATCTCAGTTGCTGCAGACCCATACCCTGTGCATGTTAAAGAACACACCGTGTGGCCTGGATGACAGGCTAACAGATGTCCAGTGGGTCTCATTCTCTAACCTTTTCTGAGGCCTCGGGATCCATGTGACCTGGTCATTTCGGCCATTGGTGAGAAAAATGCCATTCAGAGGTAAAACAAGCAAACTTGTTGACACATAGCAGAAGAAAAACTCCAGTATTCTGATGTATACAGAGTATGTTAATGAACTGAAAATTCAAATACGGTGTATGTGTTGCATTGTAGATTTCCTTTATACCCTTTAGAATGAATTTGAAAATTAAACTTGACTTTCATTAGGTGATGGTTATAAACTGAAAGCACACTTTTATTACAAGTATTCAGCAATATAAATTAATATCTGATTAATTAAATTTACATGTTAATTAAATTTACTTGTCCGAAAAATAGATGCATTTTCTCTGCAAATCTCGCGTTTTAACACTCTTTTATACTTTACATGTTCAGGCACGAAAATATTCCACACGCTCTTAATTTAATCCACGACAAATATTAATTGCGCCCTGTCTGTGAGAAATGCGTCTCTCCTTGACTTGGTTTGCTTTTTAGCAAAATGCATTGTCATATCGCTACTGTGCCATTTTCCCATCGAGGTGACCACCTGAAAGGAACTGTCCCGCAGAAACTGTATAAAAAGACGATCCTGTGGAAAATGAGGGGTGGGAATATTATTGGTTGGAAAAATAAAAGAACCAGCTACTTAAAACTTAGGGATGGAAACGATACTCCCCTGAATATCATTTGAAAATCCGTGGATGTTAGTGCACGTTAAAGCTATCATCATCTAATAAATGACGTGGGAATTAACGTTCATGCTGCTGCAGATTTCTTTTTCGCATTACTTCTACATCCTATTACACTGGGATTGCAGCTTTTACACTTCTATTACGCTGTGAAACTCGCATTAAACAATACTCTCTTTGCTTGTTTTTTCATTTTTACATTGAATTTTTCTCTTACATCGACATGTTTTGTAAAACATGCAACATATACACAATTCTTATTATATTAAATTAACAATTTTCTTGGTGTACAACTGTAAAATTTTCTATATGGGTTCCTTCTAACAATGATTCCACCCCCCCCCCTCCTTTCTAATGTACTTTATTTCCTTTTCTGGTGGGATAAAACCATATTTTCACGATAACTGTTACACACTTTTTAATTGCGATGTACATTGTAAAAGGACATTTTAAAATTAGCTGACAGCTTTCAGTAGCTTTTGTAAGCAGTAAACTGCTGAGATACCTCATTACGCTGAAAAGATCCCCAAGGAAGATAAGATGCCAACATACGGGATCTTCCGTTGTCCTGCCCAGCAAAGCAACCATGCGTTTTGTACCGCATTTCCAGTCTTACCACGATGTTCTGAAAGTCTGCCGAGATCGCACATGGCTGATACGTGCAAGTCTCGTGTTTCGCAATTATTTCAGTGTGCATCTAATGAATCAAATTCTTTTAAGTGACGTCAGAAACGAGAGGGAAATTCTTGTTGATAGCGCTGCTGAACTGGTTCTATCTGATCTCGATATCAGTTCAATTATAGTTTTATTTCATCAATGTTGTTATTCCTGCGAAATTATGTTTCAATTTATTTTTCTGTTTTTTATTCCTTATTTCTTAGAAGATGAATTACTCCTCAAGCAGATTCAGAGGTGGGTTGTTTTACCTGTGAGCGGCACTTTTTTTGCACGCAATGGGCTAAATGGACAGGTCACAAGGGCACCGAATGCTCACAGAAGGTTGGGGGGAGGGGGGAGAGGATCCAGTATAGAACTGTTGACAGACAGATGATAGCCTCCCGTCTAGGTCATCCAGCGTGTTCTTTAATGTGCACAGGTGTGGCTCTCGTGCACACGGAGCCACGGCTTAACGTCCCATCCGACGGATGGCGGCCTTTCCGAGCCCAACGGTGTCCCGTAGTAGCCGAACGAAGAGCGGGGACTCTTTGAGGAGAAAAATCTCAACGCTGGCACAAATGGTACTCGAATCTGGGAACTGCAGATTACGAGCCTGACGCGCTACCAACTGAGCCACCCCGCCCCAGAGAGTTCAGATAACAGTAAATAGAGTGAATTTCAAATGAAACAGGTAAATGCTGAGCCGAATCGGGGGGGGGGGGATAGGCCATGGGTGTTTAATCTGTTAGTTTTGGTTTATACTGCATATTATTTTTTCTACATCCGGGCCAGGATATGTGTAAAATGTTTTATTATTTACTAGCTGAATGGCACCCGTCGTTGCCCGGGTTTTACTTGTAATCTGTATGTTTTGTGTCCTAGTGCACTAAAGGTTTTTCATCAATATTAAATGCACAGGTTCCCTGTAGATAGAGAATTCAACAAATATTTATGCGTAAAAAATTGCTGCCAACGGGGCAGGAATCGGATCCGCGACTCTCCAAATACATGCCACAGTGCTATAGCGATTAAACCAAGCATCGGACGATAACATTCGTCTCAAACTATAGATATTTTTATTTCGACAGATTTTGAGACTTCATGGTTCCCGAGGTACTTGACCGAACACTCCCAAATTTCATAGGAGGGTTCCCAGCCTGACCCCATGTTCGGTTAGAATATCAAGTCCCCAGCTGCCATGGAACGACTAAAAATAATATCTTTGGAAAAGTAGGGATCTGGCAACGACAGCAGATTTAAATGTTATTGACTCTTAGGTTCACAGTCAGGGAGTTGTAAATGGCAACAATAAATTTCGTGGCAACTGCAGTTTTCCGTAAGAATGGCATGGTAAATACTTTTGCTTCTAGCAAGCTCCCCGTTTGAAATTTCGACTTCAAATTTGGTACTGCAGCCCGTACCGTAACCAGAAACATTGTTCAAAAATTGGAAGCTCTTACCATGATTTCCCGATACGTTACGGCTGTCACAGACAGGGAGACACACGCAAAGACACCGTTTTTTATTATTACAGATTAAAGAAAGTACTATGACTAAAATATCGTTTAACTAATTAAATTTCGGATAATTATATAAATAAAGTGACAAATATAGAAATTAACGATAATCCTTAAATGTGATAAATTATACACAATTGCATTACCATTTATAGAGTATTTGTGGTGATGTTGGGTTATAAAACTTAAAACCCGATCTCTATTATCAGCAATGCCACGTTGCACTGTGACTTCAAATAAATGCATGGTGATTGATTTTCGAAACCGTGCCATGCAATCCGTTTGAAGTCCGGTTGTTTTTCCTCTGAGTGGGTTTCGGCCAGGGTAGTTCAGGCGATAGCGCACCACGTTCGCAAACTGCAATTCCCAGGTTCGAGTCTCAGATGGTCCAGCATTGATTTATCTCCGCATTACTTCCCGCCTTGTGCTAGGTTAATAGTGGACACCGACGGACGGCTTGGAAAGATCACCTTCCGTCGGATGAGACGTTAAGACGCCATATCCTGAGTTAGTCTCCCACAGACAGGGTTAGAGGCCCAGTGGGACTCGAACCCTGTCTGTGGGAGAGCCATAACTTGTGCATGTTAAAGAGCATGTTGGAGGCCCTTGATGGGAGGCTATTATCTATCTCTCAACAGCTGTTCCAGTGGCTCTCCTTTTCCAACCTTCGTTGAACCTTCGGTGTCTCTGTGACCGTGCCATTTAGCCCATTGTGTGCAAAAGTGCCACTCAGAGATAAAAACAAGCCCTGAGTATTGAGATTTATCTCCGAACCCAACCACACACCCTCGTTGTTAATATCAATCCTCGTCAAATAGGGAACACCGTCGATTGGTTTGGAATGGCCTTTGTCCATCGGATGGAATGTTAAGCCTGTTTATGTTAAAGAACACGCTGGATTGGACATCATCTTGTCGTAACAGCTGCCCATTGGCCTTTGCCCCAATCTTCTCTAAGAACTGGGTATCCTTGTGACCTTGCCATTTAGTAGTTGTGACCTTACTATTAGTGACCTGCAAAACGTGTCTCTGAGGGGTACGTTTTGCAGAATATTGCTAAATGGCAAGGTCACAGGACCCCAAGTGCTTAGAGAAGAATGGGGAAAGAGGCCCACTGGACAGCTGTTAGGATACAAATGGATGTCCTATCCAGCGTGTTCTTTAACATGCACGGGGTATGGCTTAACGTCTATCTGACGGCCAACCGCCTTTCCAAGTCCATTGTCAGTGTCCCCTATGTGACCGAGGATAGGGGGAGGGAGTTGGAGACAAATCTCAATTCTGGCCCAGTGGAATTCGAACCTGGGAACTGCAGATTACAAGCATGGCGTGCTACTAACTGAGTCAAGCTCCACCCCATAGACACTAAGAAATGAGATAAAAAAATGACACTAACCATATATTAGGTGACAACCAAAAGTGAAAGGATTTTTAAATTCGAGAGAGAAAAGGATCTTACCTTCCTTAGGAGACTGAAGAAGCAGGCTTTGGTTGCAAGACCCACGGAAGTACTCCTTCGATGATTCAGATGATGTCGCCAAGTGAAAGGCTTACACAGGAAACGTTGTAATCAAATCTTGTTGCGATAAAAATCATTTATTCTTACGTTCATTGTTGCTGGGTTTGCTTTCCTCTTTTCATCCAATTCATTGTTGACTTGCAATTGTTTCGTTTCATCGGATTCATTGTTGACTTCCAATTGTTTCGTTTCATCGGATTCATTGTTGACTTCCAATTGTTTCGTTTCATCGGATTCATTGTTGACTTCCAATTGTTTCGTTTCATCCGATTCATTGGTGCCACCCAATATTTTCGTTTCATCGTCTCAGAGTTTTAAATTTAATGTCTCATTTCACGTCCTTAAATCAGAGATTGTAATTTATTCAGTATAACAAAAGTTAAATTTGCATTTTAAATGCACTTTTTTGCTCTTGTTTATAAAACAACAAATATTTTTTTTTCCTTGTCTTTCATCTTTCGGAACTTAGATAATCAACTTCTTTTAACAGAAAAAAAAATCAAAACAAGAATATTTAAAATGATGTTTTCTATTTACATGAAACAAGAAATGATATAACACAGAACTATACGCTGACTACATAAAGGCTCAGATGTCAATTTTGTCAAAAAATGCATAATTAGCACTTAAAAGTATTCACTTAACTATAGAATATTCAAAGATTAGAATTGCGTTTCAGAACGTATAAGTAAGACAACATTACAAAAGCATGGACTAAAATTATATAAAGATAGTTGCTTCAGATATAAGACGACGAAATTTCAAGGTTACTACCCTGAACTCCAAGCCACCAATCTTCCCCATGGTCCGTCATTGATTAGTACAAAAAAAATCTATTCTGTTATTTAGTAAAACAAAGCAATATACATTTCGCATTGCTAAACGACGTTTCAGGTTCTTCCTCAAATATTGGGCTATTCTAGTTGGTGAAACTGGAATATACAGTTAAAGACAAATAAAAAATGCTTCTTTTGTGTAATAACTATTGATAAACTATTATGATTAACACTTTTTGAACCTTCGGAAAGCTTCAATTGCTCTTTCCGATAGTTGAAAATTTCAGCATTTTAAACGAATAGTGCACACGGTTTATGTGAGCTAGAAATTTTATTTTAGTGGTGGAGTGTGATGATCAAGAGCTTTACATTTTCAACAATAATGTGTCTCTTCACCCCCAGAGTGAGAGGGTGGGAAGATGCAACTTTTTGTTTGAGAGATCAATCAAAAATTCTTTCTGAGACGAATATGTATTAACGAAAAATGATTCATAATTTTCAAATCCTCCAAATGGCGTTAATATGATATCGTTAGAGGGCGCGAAATGTAGAAAATATAAAACATGAAGTAATATTACAACCGATATATTTATGCTAGGAATTAGAAATTCTGGTTAAAGAGTTCTTGAAGGAAAAAGGAATAATTCATATTAATATGTGTTTGAAATAGAATGAACTATAATAAATAACCCCTCAAGCAGCTGCTTGACACAGAGGTCTGACATAGTAGAAGGTCTGTGAGGATGGCGGAACTTCAGCAGAAAACACACACACGCACGTGCCTTACCCGGGGTTCTAGCTCATTTCTCTTTCTTCAGGAGCCAAGCGTGCTAACCACTAGGCCATGGAACGGCTAAATAGCATACTATAAGTTAAAATTCGAACTGTTGCACCTTATTTTTATAAATATAGTACTTTATTTTGAAATTTTCAAATTTATTCCAGTATGGTAATAATAAACAAATTATTTTATTTTATATACACTGATGATTTGTGCCCTAACACTAGGGGAAAAGAAAAAAAATAACTTTTTCACTTCAAGGGATAAAAGAAATATGCTTTTAACTTTTTATAGGGCTAAAATATATTATTTACATTTTGCAATCACCCAATACGAATTACAACTATTAAAGATGCAAAGAATGGAAAATCAAAAACTTTATTTTTTCTGAAAACGGGGCTTCCTATATTCGCCACGGACGATATGTTACCCTTCTAGTTGTTTTATATAACCAAATAACTGGAAAATTCACATCACTCCTCCGACTTCCATTTCCCCTTCATTTTTCTGTTTTCAGTAAGTATTCAAGCAGTTTGAAGAGGTTCATGCAATTTACCTTAAATATTCACAAATTCAAATCGGTTTCATTTTTTTTAAATCCCGCCCCTTTGTTTACAAATGGTCTTAAGATAAATGATCAATGTAATTCAGATATGCAATTCGCAAAATTTTAATTTTTTTGTTTTAGCGGAACTTTGGTAAAGTGTAAAGTTTTAAACTATAAATAAAAAAGTTTTGTGTTTCGAAAGGCAATGATGTACTCTTTTTAAATGAATTCAGAGTAATATCTTGTGGAAAAAGCCACTTTTTTTTAAAAACTCGTTTACAAAAGAGGAAAGGCGATTTTTTTTTTTATTTTGTCGTCTGTTTCTCGGTCTCTTTATTGATCTGTAGATATTGGACTGTTTTGTTTTTAGGTAAAAATGAAAAAAAAAATTGCGTTTGATAAGTATTGATGAAATATTCAATTCCCACTTTCCGAATTGCGCCATCTAACGGGAAAAACTGAATGGCTAATTGCGTATGTAATGATCTTACTCTCGAACTCTAATTTTCTAACATTTTGCGTTCTAAATAGCAGTACCATTTAAATTTCTTATAATGGGATTACAATCAACAATATAAGAATGAAATAAATGATTAACGACATGCATTCCTGCGTATTTCTCTCATGTTACATCAAAAATATTTTTGACGAAATCGGGGTAGGGATCAACAGCTGTCGAAATGGGTAGGACTCGAAATATTGAACCCGAATGCACTCTAGTAGCAAAAGTAGCAACTGATATACATTACCCATATGCCCTAACTTGTACTGAGTACTGCCAAAAGCAGGTGTTCCAATCATGATGTTACAAATCAAACCATCTCCAATGCCATTGCTGCACCCAAGGAACCAAAGGAAGAGAAAACTTATGGTAGTGGATATTCACCTTTCCCCGGATTAATCCGTTAACAAAGAGTAATAAAAGAAATTTAGTTCAATTGCACCGCAGCACCACCTGATCCAAATTCTGACTCAATTACTCAGATTCTTTTGCGCACTTTATCTGTGCACGAAAAAGTTACCATTATGACGTCACTTGGGTGCAGCACTGGCCAGCTTCAATTCCAAGGCTACTGCTGCACCAAGGGAATGGAAAGCTTACGGTGATTGACATTCCACCTTCCTCCGGATTAATCCGTTAACAAATAGGAGAGATAAAAAAATTAATTGAATTGCAACGCCTAACCAAAATCTGCCCAAATTACTCATATTATTTCCTGCAATTTATCTATGCAAGAACAGGGTCTTCACTGGCCAGTTTCAATTTCAAGGCCACTGCTGCAACGAAGGTAACAAACGAGGGGGAAACTTACATTGATGAATATTCCCTCCCCCCTCCTTCGAATTAATCCGCAAACAAAGAATACAGATAAGAAATTTAATTCACTTGACCCGCACCACCACCTAAGCAAAATTCTGTCCAAATTACTCATATTTGTTTGTGCATTTTATCTGTACACTCGTGGTTCTCTGAGCTCTCCGCGATTTGAGATCCTGTCATGCTATCATACTAGCATTTTTTTTCGTGTGCGTGGAAATTGAAGCCCAGTTTCGTTAAATTGAAGGCGTGTAGTGACAAGCAGGGTAAATTTCAATTTACAAGGATGGCTTTATCCTTGCTGGAATCCGTTGAAGGATCGATGGAACTTAATATGATTAATTTAATCCAATTAGGAGGTAAGGTTATTTTCCTTTTACCCAAAATTTTTTATTCAAATTAAAGATGCGTTTATTTAATAGTATTGCCAGTATTATAGATAGCTTTGTATCTGTCATGAGATCTATCGGAAATCTCGAGAGAATTGTTTCAAGGTGGAGGACAAAAATGGATTCAGGGTGAGGGCAAAAAACATAACAGTGTTTCATGATCGGATATTTGGGTCCTGCCGACATTCATTAATACGAATGTATTACAATTGTATTATTCAAGAAATAACCTATTCCAGGGAGATCAACATCCCCTGTTCCTTCTGTCGTCCATGATTTCACCATGTTTACATGAAAAATTGTACAGTTGTAATAATGGACGTGAAAATTTAGAGCTTTCGCATTTTCGGAATCGCTCACATGCTGAAATTTCGGCATCTAACAGCGGAAAAATCAAATCTCCAAACGAAGATTGCAAACGATGTATTTTTGCTAAAATTTAAAATTTCGGTGATTTAATATGAAGGTCATGAGGTTCGCATTGAGAGAAATCAGTTGACCGGTTACTCCGAGGGTGGTGGCAAAATATAATTTTTTTTACAGAAATAATTGTTTGTTTGTCGAAAAAAATTAAAAAATATTTTTGTGCTGGATAGGTATTGATGACGTTTTGTGAATCGCACTTTCCGAATCTCCTAAAAGCCTTAATTGGGCTCTCCAACGGTGCCAAATTTTTAAAACACGAAAATTTTAAACAAATATTGCAAAACCATGCATTTATGATAAAAATTTAAAATTTGGATATTAGAATGTGAAGGGCATCAGATTAGTATTGGCAACAATGGGTTGATTGACCCCTGGGAAACAATGGGTTGATTGTTTATTTGTTTTAAGAAATAATTGCTTGCTTTTAGAGATAAATCAAAAATTCTTTTTGTTTGCACTTTTCGAATCTACCAAACGTTAAAACAGTTCTATCACACGGTAGAGAAAATCTAAAACTTTTCAACGAATGTTGCAAGCGATGAATTTATGCTAGATATTTTGAAGATAGAATGTGAACGTCATGAGGTTTGAACCCAAAGGGGTGGGAAATTCAACTGTTTTGTTTTAAGATATGCTTGGAAAATTCTTTTTTAGTTGTATTGGTACTAATGAAATATTATAAGTCGCATTTTTCAAATCCTTAGGTGGTTTTAATTTACATCGTTTGAGATAATTGAACACTGTAATGGTTAAAGTTTTAACCAATATTGCAAGTAATCTGTTTATGGCAGAAATTTGAAATTTCGATGGAAGTGTGAAGAGATATGCTACTGATAGCAATATCCTGCCCCTTTTTCTCAGAGGGGTTTGAGAAAAGCCACTTTCTAAATTTAAGGAATAAAAAGACAAATACGTTTTATATTGTATAAGTACTAATCAAATACTACTATTTGCATTTTCCCAATCACCCAGTAGTTCGAATTAAAACGGTATTCCCATATTCAGTAGAGACGACGATATGTGTTCTTCTAGTTCGGAATAAACTTTGCATTATAAAACAACATGAATTTTTTTTTGTTTGAAATAGCTTTGAGGAGAGAATTTTGAAATAGGAGAGAAGCAATTTTCTGCTCCTTCCTTTGTTTTTTTTTATCGGAAACTGATCTCTAAGTTAATAAAATGC
Organism: Ryuthela nishihirai; assembly: GCA_038380435.1. Lineage (NCBI taxonomy): Eukaryota > Metazoa > Arthropoda > Arachnida > Araneae > Heptathelidae > Ryuthela > Ryuthela nishihirai. Next base: position 83,287 of record JAWZYU010000353.1, on the reverse strand, counting down.
TTTAACTTATTAGAATAAAGAAGAATTCATGAAATCGAAAGCAATAACTAGGAATGAATATAATTTTCACTGACACGAAATTAATGAAATTCAAAAACAATTAATATTTAGCTCATTTTAAACTTTCGGTGCATTTATTCATCAGCATTTACTGTTATTCTCAGCTACTTGGATAAAAGTACTATGTACTTTGTGCAATGGTACTATAGGTTCATGGGTATAATTGTTTCTTTACACAGCCGACAGGGCCTGCGACAATTGGTACACGAATGGGAAAGAGGTGTTCAGCATTATTACACACTACCTCTTGGTCACCAACTGCTTAGAATATAAAATCAACAGGTTTGGTCACCAATTTCAGAAAATTTTAACTAATTTTACCTCGTAATTTCGTCCCGCACTCCTGTCTACCAATTATTTTATCCTGAAATGCTACGAAAAAATTTCACCAAGAAAGAAACATTATGCAGACATTTACGAGTATACAATGAGTGTTTGAATTTTAAAGCTTTAATACCAAATGGATTGCGGAATAAATTATTATATCCTGTATTGAAATTATACCTCACTCGATTCAATGCAACAATACGATTTTAGTTTCAATTTTCAGTTGGATAACTAGCTGATCACTAGTGATCTGAATCTGCTAACAAAACCATAAATTACTTAGAAGCAGTCCAGACAGATATTATTGGAGAATGGAACGGCAGGGGAAATTAATAGTTAGAAAAGAGAGGAAATTTCCAAAAGGTAAAATGAAAACGACGTAGCTGAAAGAGGCCATATACATTAGGAATGAAAAAAAATGCTTCTAATAACTTGATCTACTTCGGTTTCCCATTTTTTTCTTTTACTTTTGAAGTTGTAAGGCTTTCGTAGGCTACAGAGCATGTCTCAACATCTCGCAGAAGGACGGCTGCCACTCGAAGCCAGTCGGTGTGTTCATTTTACTTGCGGATAGGACCGAGTTAGCGGAGATCAATTTCAACGCTGGCAGAGATGAGTCACGAAATTGAAATCATTAGATTACGAGTCTGACGCGTTATCGACTAAACCCAGATGTGTCTCAGATCTATGGGGAAAAATAATCTGGCATCCTGAACAAAACAAAGAGAAAACAATAGCTCGCTTTTCGAAAACCAGCTAAAAGCCAGATTTAAAACATTATTAACCTGGAAATTTTAAACACATATATTCTCAAAGCTGGAGTATATATTTCGATCAGGACTTCAAGGGTCCTGCAACAGGTCCCTCTCCTATTGTTGTCTCTAAATCTCGCGACTAAACTTCTGGATCGAGTTTTGCTTTTGCCAGTGAGGCCACTTTCGTTTATCTATCTGACCTTCATTATTCTAACCTCTTCATCATTCAAAAATATTTTTTTCCTCTAGGCCCTAAAATCAATATAAAAATTTGAACCACCACATTGGAGCTTAATTTTCTCTTCAACAACCAAAGTTTTTTTAGAAATATATGAACCAGGTCTGTAGAACTTGGGGGCATAAGCTGATGCGATTGTTTCGAAGGCAACCTATATGAAAACATAGGAGAGTAATAATAGAGGTAGACGGGACAGCCGTGCAAGCCACTGTGTCCGCCATGTATCATGTAACAGAAGGCGTGAGGCGGGTCAGAAAGTTCGTTTGGCGTTAGTTTCTTTGCTAAGAGAACTTTGAAGAGCTCCCTTTTTACTCTTTCTTTTTTGCAAAATTACTAATTTTGTTTTCATTTTTCAGCTTTTTCACACTAATATTTCGAAAGCTAAATGAAAATGGTTAATTATATTTTGGAAAGTTAACTGCAAATATTCATATATTTTTCATATATTTTGCATATGTATAAAATTATTATATAATGATTTTTGATAGAAATCTGGAAACAGCTTAATAGGTAAATTATACACATATTGAAAAAATATTCACACAGAGATGTTGTTTTGCTTGTCCTAAATTCTCCAATCACCCAGACGATTAAAAGTGAAAATTTTGCCCAAAATTCTAAAATTACATTTATTTTACTAAACGATTTGTTATAATTTAAAGTAAGTTTTTACAAGAAACAAAAATTTAACATTCAATGTTTCGAGTTTCAGAATTCTTTAAATAGTAAAGAAATTTGGTTCAAAATCTCAGATTTGTAGGTTTTTTGCGATTTTCCATTTCTTGTGACATTTTGCCACAAAAAATCAGTTAGGAAGCTTTTAATTCTGTTTTTCATCTACACAACTTGAAAATATTGCAATGCTTTTGTTAATTTACTGCAATTTGTTTATTCCCAAAAGAGAGAAACCGAGGGAAAAAAAGGTTTAAATTTGTTTTAATATGAGTACTGAATATTACAATGCTGTGTGATGTGTATAATATTAATTTATTGCACTAACTTTACTGTTTATTAACAAAATAGCATAATTTATCATTAAAATTCCTACATCGATTTGAATTACATTACTTTTTCTCGTACTGCTCTTATGTGAGGAATTCCGCTTCCTGTGTCTAGGGCGGTATTGCGCGAATCATATAATTTTCCCATGTATTCTACTTCGATGATGCCACATATTTATTAACAAATGATTTATTTTATATAGGTTATGAAAGAGTTCATAAAGTGAAAAAAGTACAAGGCGACGATGCAGATTCATTGTATGCAATGAAAATAATTGACATCTATGATGAAGATGACAGAAGAATACCCGATATCATTAGTGCAGGAGTAGAAAAGTATGTGTGTTCATTGGTACATGGAGCACCTTTCCTTGCTCAACTCAGATACTTCCATGAGGCTCCAGATCAGATCCAATTACTGTTTGGTAAGTAACACTCTCTCTGCAGTAAAAGAAATTAGAATTGTAAAAAATGTCCAAAATTTACTAGTGTAATAATTATTACAAATAAAGACTAGAAAATTAAGTGTTCCATCCCAGCCTAGTGATTAACCAGCTTCGCTATTGAGCAAAGGATTTTGGCTTCTAGCCGAGAATAATTCCTTATTCTGGGCTCGAACCAACGTTTCCTGGTGAGGTTCCATCGTCTTCATAGCCCTACTATGGCATGTAAAATGACAAGCTCAGAACTCTGTGACAAGCATCTACCCCAGATGATATTTATTATCTCGTTCTAAAAGAAAACGAGAAAATAGATTCTCTCGTCATTCACTTAAACTTGACTCCTATTTAATTTCTGCTTCTGATTTGTCTCCTGTCGGTGATGTTCGTTAATGATCGCTCAAATCCCATTGTAAAATAAACGAAGTTTCCCACTTGGTTAATTTAATCTGTGGCAATGAATTCTATACATGCGTTAGTGGACTTGCTTAATGTTTTTGTACAAAACTTCTTAAGTTTAAGCTGCAAAATACTTTTAAAAAGGTAATGGTCAGATCGAATTTCAGACCACCTGTTTGATTTGGTATTCCTAAAAGAGCTAACCCATTTGTTTTAATCAATGTATAATAAATCATATTTCTCTGCAACCATCAGGCGAAACCCATTTGTATTTATAAGTATGTGTTACAGTTTTTGTAATGAATGTTAGCTATTCTTGAACGATTAAACGCAAGTAAATAATCCTGCAAGAAGAAGAATTTATTTTTATTCCTCAGTAATCCATTAGCAAGTAATTCTAGTATGGTTTTAGTGGAAGTAATTCTTACTTCCATTGAAACAAAACAAAATATGTAGTGGGGGAACATCAGTTGTTTGTATTACGCTACCGAAACTCCCCCCCCCTTGTCTCTGATAAATGACTTCATTATATCTATTTCTCATGTTTACTTTAGTGCTCTAATAAAGGTAGTATTCATTATTAATTTTCTAAATCACCATTTTATATTTATGAGTATATGATACCAGTATTCATTTATCACCATAAGTTATCTAGGGAAGACCATTCCCCAAAAAACAGAATCAAGATGTCAGCCTGTATTAGATTCAAGCATGTCAAACTCTTCTCCTCCCTACGATTGAAAATTTTTCGTTACGACACTAACGATACATTGCATTTCAAGAAATTTATTGACCAATCTTCTTCTTTTAATGAATAATATGGTTAACTTTAAATTATGATATGAATTATTTTCTGAAAATTCTGATTATTTACAATTCCATTATTTAGATTTTACCCCTGGTGGAGAACTCGGAAATCTTCTAGACAAGACGATACGTTTAGATGAAGTTGCAACATTCATATCTGCAGAATTAGTTCTAGCTCTGCAGTATTTGCATAACGCAAGTAACCACGTTTTTAATTCCATAAATAAATTATATACAGGTAAAAAAAAGCACTCTTTCTTTTTTAGGAATATATCTCCTAAGCTTCGGCTATCGTATTCAGTAAATGAGGGTTTGTTCACAAAAATGATTCTGTTTTATATTGACTGTTAACCACCACTAAGTTGTCTAGATTTTTTACTTTTAATTCGTGTTGCTAACTAATTTGCCCGAGCTACAGAGCATATATAAAAAACAAGAGTTCTATGATCTTTTCATAATTCATTTCTAAAATGGCTGATTTTCACAAGTTTTTACAATTAATCTGGTATCGTATCAAAAGCAAATATTACTATATTTGCTTCTAGTGACTGTTAAATTTCTGCTCCTAGGATTGCATGCAAATATATTATAAATATGGGCTACAGAGGTTACCATACTGCATAACTTAGTTCACCAAACACATCTCTCTAAGCTACAGCTGCGGCATTTGGCCATTGTTTCAGTTTGGTTATATTCCTAAATTTTAATTAGTTCTGTTTGACAATGTTCTGTTTGTTCTGTTTGACAATTTTAACAACGTTCTGTTTGGCATTGTCCAACAGCTGCCACTGGATCTCCTGTCCCAAACTTTTCAGCTTATGAGGTCCTTGAGATGTAGCTGATTGTGTGCACACAAATGCCTGTCGCTAATCATTTATTATCATATCATTATTTTAATCATTTTGTGACAAAATTAAAATATTAATGCTATTTGGAGCAAAATATATTAAAAACACTAATAGAAACCTAAAGTTTGGGGTAACATCATTATAGAGGTAAAGTGCCATTCATTTATTAGAGATAGAAAATACTTCAAAAATTCAAAATAACTGTCGCACTTAATTTATTTTAATTGCCAAAGACTGATTAAAATATTGGAATTATAATCAAAGAATGTTTTTTAATAATAGTAATATTTTCATTACTAAATGAAATTTTAATTATTAGGAGCCAGTTCCCCAAAGTCACCTGCTATTTTGTGTCGGGGTGGGAATATAACTAAAATGTTTGGTTCAGTTGGTAGTCCACTTTTACAGTTTCATAAAAGCTGAAATATTTCTTTTTTATCTGTTTTATGTTTGCGGAAAATACATGTCATTTTCAAATGTGATTAGATATTGGAATTTCATATAACAATTAATAAACTGTTTGCATTTCCTTTGAACAGAAACGAGTTATACATAGAGACCTAAAGCCAGGGAATATACTTTTAGATGCAGAAGGACATATTTTGTTGACAGATTTTGGACTGGCCAAAATATTTTCAAATGATGAATTCTCTGTGAAAGGATTTTGTGGTACACGGAAATACATAGCTCCAGAGATATTGAAAAATCAGAGCTATTCCTTTGTAAGTATCTTTTATAATTTGAAGTGTTTTTAGTATGAAATTCAATACATAATCATTATGTGGGGGAAATTATCACCTTTATTATATTCTTTTGTTTTCCGAGAGCATTTATTTTTATTAATGATAGTTTTTGCATTTCGCTTTAATAGATTCCTTTTTGTTATTTTGCATTTGGACATCCTTAGTTGCATTTGTGGTATGATGTATGCATGGTTCCTATATTCAAAATTGCCCTCATTAATGAAGGTTTGGCATAATTATTCCTATATGGATATATAGTAACCTCTGTCTAAAAAAATTCCTAATGATGGTCCCTTAATTACCATCATTTTAATTCAACACTATTGTTAACGTGCGAACATTAAATTAATTTAATTCGCTGAAATCCTCAGCTGAATTAGAAGTGTTATTTCATATCCAAGGTAGGTAGCTCATTAGCTTTGAAAACAGAAGCAGTACTTATTTTTATGGGGCCAAGGACAGTTTTTCAGCACAGCACCTCCTTCTAATGACAAAGCATAAAACATTAGGAAATAAATCTGCCATAAACCTATAATTTTCTTATTTATTTAAATAAATTCAAGTGATATTCAAAAGTGGTGATAGATAAATAAAAAGTAATTATACCCATCCCATCTTGTATGTTTTAGCAATGGAAAAAATTCACAGGAATGAAAACTGTGCTGAAAATACCTTCAGCATTTGCAGTTGTATGTTGTAAAATGGTAGGAAAATTTATGTTAATAGGTTGCCCTTCAGCCTTCACCTCTGTGAATATTAAGCTGGATTTGGATAGAGTAGCCGGAAGGTCTCTTTTACACAGAATGCGCATTTCTGTGTTTGAATCCTTTATTCCTTTCCATGAAAGAAGTGTTCTCCCTTTAACTACTCAGAAAAAGTTTGCTTGCTAAAAATTGATAGAAATATGTCTTGATGTCCTAAAAAAAATCTCTGAATGAATCTTAATGAAAAGAATCCTTGAAGACTGACTGCTATCAAAATTATCAAATTGAAATGGATTTTATTTCTTTATGTGGCATATGGTCAAAAAATTTATTTCACACATTGAATTTTATCGGTGACATATAAAATTGAAATAGGTGAAATGCGAAATAGTTGCATATTTAGGTTTTTCCGTTTAGAAGCATAACAGCCATTTTAATGGTACATAATATGGATCAGTTGTCGGCTATTATATTAAATTAAAGAAGTATTAAAATAATTTTCCTAAATATAGTTTTTTGGTGAGCATACAGCTATAATGTTTAATTTTTTATGTTTTAAAAATAATCACCGCTATATTTGTTGGAGTAATTAATACTTAAAAGAATTTCTGAAGGAAATTTAATAACATCAGCTAAGGGTAATTCCTTCTTTTTTCAGGCATTATTTACAACAATGGTTTTGTATTCAAAAATACGATTTGGTATTTTATCAGAATCTGGTTGTTAATCTTTTCATGCAAGAAATATTTTAGAATATGAAATTTATATTACACATATTTAGAAAATAGACTTAAAAAAATCATCTTATTCTGTTAACTGAATGATACAAATATATACAAAATTTATTAATTTTAACCAATCAAATTACTCAGCAACAAAACAACAAATTATTACAATATTTGATATGGTTTAAAAATGGAAAAAATATGTTACTAATATTTATTAAATATATGATTAAAACCATCAAGCCAAAGATTCTTATCAGCAGCTAACTGATCTTTTACACGTTTATTAAGTTCTCTGTAATGCTTTCTATTAGGACTAGTAGGGTATTGATTAAGGACATTCCTGCAGTTCTTTCTTTCTGAAATAAGCTCAAGTGCCTTATCACTCAGATAATTCTGCCTCTTCTGCTCCTTTTTTCCTAAAAGAGTACTGTTAGTGTCCAAAAAAGCCTGTTTAAAATGATCCCATTCTTCCTCAACTTCAGTGGTAAGCATACCATGACTGTCACAATGACTAAGTAACCTATCGTGGTAAGCTTTGGCTATAACTGGGTCTTTAAGAGCTTCAGTATTAAAAGCAAATTTTTTAACCCTAGCACAACACTTTTTAAGTTTAAGTTGCAAGACAATTTTAACTAGGTAATGGTCAGATCCAATTTCAGCTCCCCTATATGTCCTGGTATTTCTAACAGAACTAGCCCATTTGCTGTTAATTAACATATAATCAATCATATTCCTATGCAGCCCATCAGGTGAAACCCATGTGTACTTATGTATGTCGCGGTGTTTGTAATATGTGTTAGTTATTCTGAAACCATTGAGTTTACTTACCTGTAGGAGACGTTGCCAATTGCCATTGCAGCTACCAATACCAAAAGGGCCAATCACCCCTCCCCAAAGGTCAGAGTCAGTACCAACTTTGGCATTGAAGTCACCAAGAACAAGGGTAATATCTCCTTTCTTGACAGAATTCAAAATATCCTGAAGTTGTTCATAAAACCTATCCTTCTCATCCTCATCGGCATCCTCAGTGGGGGCATAACAGCAGATAACATTCAGGTCTTTAATGCTTGTCTGAAATTTTGCTGTAAGAAACCTTTCATTAATGCACTCATATCCTAGAAGAGCATCGCTAGTGTGTCTTCTGAGAAGCAGACCCACGCCTTGGTGATACTTGTTGTCGTCCCTCCCTGAAAAGAGAAATTTAAGATTATTTTTAAGAATATGAATTTTATCTGTTCATCTGGTCTCTTGCAAGCCGATAATATCTAAATTATAACGGTAGAATTCTTGTGTGAGGACATCAAGAGAAAAAGCTCTTGCAGAGTCCTCACATTCCAACTACCTATGGAGAGAAAATGGTTAGTGGGATGTTTAAAGAAACTATGTTTATTAAGAGAGGGAATGCCGACAATATCAAACAGCCCCCTAATCGCAGACATGGGGCAAAGACCCGTTCCCCCACTACTAAAGGCTGAAGCCATCTACACTGGAAGACTTCCTCCAATGTAGAATTTGACGATGCCAATAGAAGCAAAGAGTTCAGGTGCCTGCGATGACCTCTCCTCAGGATTATCCACCAGCTGATAAACATATCCTGTGAATCTATTCACTTGGGGCTGTCAACCCACAAACAAACAGAAAACACAGCGGAAAATTTTCGCTCCACAGAATCTCACCACTGCAGCAAAATCAGGATCCATAATCAAGCTCAGAGCCATATATCTGTCCAGTCCAGTGGGTTTATATGGTCATCACCAGGACCCTGTGTGGTTGACCACTCCTCAGCAGGGTAGAAATAAAAGAAAAGTAGCCATAGTTGTCCAGATCAGTAGGCCACACTAATCTGGCAGCCCTCCCCTTCCGTTCACTTCCACAAGAGAGTATCTCTTTTGAAAGGTACTAACGGTCTGCACCACGAGAAGGCGGGGTCGGACATTAGGTGCTAGGCCTGGCCGGTTCTATGCATCATCACAGGGGATTGGTGCATAGCTCTCCTTCCAGTGACTACCTAGCTACGATTTCCATCAAGCCAAATTTACAGACCATTTGGCTTGATGGTTTGGCTGACAAAGCCGAGGAAGCAGTTAGACAGCACAACAGCAGAGAGCTGTACCATATAGTTAATGTTTTGTTTGGTAGAAAACGGACAGGTATACAGGGATTGAAGGATAAACAAGGTAAGGTTATAGAAGGTGAGGATTCTGTCATGGCTAGGTGGGCTGAGCATTTCAGTGATGTACTAAACAATGTAGTTAGTTCTATTCCCATTGTTTGCAATGATGATAAATGCATTGGTGGCTTTAATGTTGGCCCTATAACACAATCCAAAGTTATTTTGGTTGTTTCTAAACTTATGCTTCATAAATCCCCAGGGGTAGATGAAATTACTACAGAAATGCTTAGAGCTGGAAATGTTTCAGTTACCACTTGGATGACTGAAATTCTGAATATCTTTTATGATAAAGGCATGGTTCCTAAGGATTTTACCAGAGCTATTGTTATCCCTATTTTCAAAAAAAGGTGATCGCAGTCCTTGTGATAACTATAGGGGTATTAGCCTACTCTTTGTTCCAGGTAAAGTTCTTTCCATTATTGTGCTTAATAGAATTAAGAATCTGGTTGACAGTCAATTGCGTGATGAGCAATGTGGATTCAGAAGTGGTAGGGGATGTGTGGATCAGATATTTTCACTTAGGCAGCTTCTTGAGAAATGTTTAGAGTTTCAGAAACCTTTGGTTGCTAGCTTTGCTGATTTCAAAAAGGCTTTCGACTCTGTTGATCGTCATAATTTGTGGTTGATTGTGAAATCATATGGTATACCAGACAAGTTAGTTACCATAATGAAAGCTCTCTATAATAACACTGAGTCGTGTGTGAGAGTTGGTAAGGCTTGTAGCAATTGGTTTAGCATTACTTCTGGTGTTCGACAAGGGTGCATTTTGTCTCCTTTTCTCTTTAGTTTTGGTTATTGATTATGTTATGCGAAATTCACTTCAAGGGAAAGATTTTGGCCTTAAATGGGCTGGAGATACGAAAATTTCTGATTTAGATTATGCTGATGATTTAGCCCTTTTGGCAAATGATGTTGATGAGATGAACTCTTTCATTCGAGCTGTTGATGAGACTGGTAGTAGAGTAGGTTTGGTTATAAACAGAGAGAAAACTAAAGTGATGAAAATTTGTCAGGCAGGCTGTGATTCAGTTAATCTGAATGGTTGCCGTCTTGAGCAGGTGTCACAGTTTAATTATCTTGGGAGCTATGTAACAGATAATGGTGATGTGCGGCATGAGATTAACAGACGAATAGGGATTGCTGCCGGGACTTTTAAGAATCTATGGAGATTGTGGAGAAATAGGCGTATACACCTAAAGACTAAAATTAGACTGTATAATAGTTTGGTTCTTTCTAGGGTTAGTTATGGTAGTGAAACTTGGACACTTTGTAAACAAGATAACAGGAAACTAGATGCTTTTGATTCCAGATGCTTACGCAGTATCTTGGGCATTAGGTGGTTCAACTTTGTAACTAATGATGAGATTAGGCAAAGGAGTTTGCAACCTCCTTTAAGCAGCATATTGTGCAGAGAGAGACTCCGTTGGTTTGGCCATGTTGCCCGTATGAATAATTATAGATTGGCGAATAGTGTTATCAACAGTGTGCCTAAAGGCCTCAGAAAGAAGGGGAGACCTAGGATGCGGTGGGCAGACAATGTCAAACAGGATCTTGTTAAAATTGGTGTGCAGTGGCCAGATGCAGTAGATATAGCTCAGGATAGACTTGCTTGGAGAACTAAATTGCACGGTCTGGTTGGACCTCCGTAGCTCATGGCTGCTTGAGGTTGATGATGATTAAAACTGATAATGCATTTTGAAAATAGCCATATAATAAACTGCTAACAAAAAACTCTGCTTTTCACTGATGTAGAAAGTTCGAAATTTTCAAATTACTGAAATCGAATCATCAAATTTTCGAAATTACTGAAACGAATCGGCAATGAAATCGTCAATCATTTAGTATTACTAGTTCTTAATATTTTATATTATATATTTATTATTATTGAGTTTCTTTTCAAGTATCACTGAGGATTGCTCATGTTGAATTGCGGTACACGACGTTTGTAAACAGTCCAATAATTAAACGTATATATTATGAATTATAAATATGATTTATATTTATACTATGATTTTGTAACAATTAGAAAAAAGCAGTCCCATGGCCTAGTGGTTAGCACTCTTGGCTACTGATCTAAGGGACCTGGGATCGAGCCCCGGGTAAGGTATGTATGTGTGTGTTGTTTTTCTGCTGAAGTCCTGCCATCCTCTCAGATCTACTTTGGCATATAAACTGACAACTCCTGTCAGACCTCTGTGGCAAGCAGCTACTTCAGGGGATATTTATTTATTTTTTAATAATTAGAAATTACTATTTCTACTAACTCTATACTACACAAATTCAGCTACATTAATATGCCTAATTCGAATTAATTAGAAGAATTTTTCGAACAGCATCAATAATTTTTGTATTGTTTTCAAGAAAAAAAAATGTAGTAGTTTCACTTTATCATCTGTCCGTTTGCAGACATCAAACTTTTTTGTTTATGGAGATAAATTAATTTTTTTTGTGTTCGATAAGTATCGAATAAATATTATTTTTGCACTTTGCAAATCTCCAAAACGCTATAACTTAGCCCTCTAACGATAGAAAAATTTGAAAATTCCAAAATATCAAAGGAATATTGTAGAGGCAAGAGTTAAGTTAAAAAAAAACCTTAACTGGCATCGTGCTTAGGGAGCTAGCGACTGTTCCAGCAAGGTAAACTTTGTGTGCTCTGTTAGCTCTAAGTACGGTAGGGGTTAGAAGATTCTTTCTAATTTAGGTTTAATTGCAAGAAGGTAAATATTAACTAGACGAATGCAAACGATATGCAATATGAGAGGCATTCCATATCTATATATATATATTAAAAAGAATGGTATTCTTTTAGTTTTCTTTACTGTAGCTTTGTTTTCTGCCAGCAGGATACTTATTTCTCCTTTTGTTAGAAACTCTAGCAAAGTTTAAAATAATTGTATACCAACATTTTAAATTTTGTACTGTATTCATGTTTGTATGCTAAAGAATGTTAACAAAGATAATTTATGTATGTTCATTTTAAATGTTTAATATTTTAATATTTTAGCTATTTTCATATAATGTTTCGTTTTTATTATTAATTAGGAGGTGGATTATTGGAGCCTGGGATGTGTCATATACGAAATGTTGATTGGCACTACACCTTTCTATAATGGAAATATTAAGCGTGTTACAAGGTAAGAAATTATATTTTTTCGTGGCGTAATTTTTCTCTCTGTGAATTATAAATTTTTTATTATTTTCCTACATTAGTTAGAATAGTAGTCGTTCTGATAAGCAAATGCTAGAACTGTAGATAAGCTACGGTTGTGTAAGCTACTAAGGTCTTGCTTATTTCACAAGCCTTATTATTTGGTAAAATATGGTGACTGTTTAACTTCAGGCCTTTATGACTGCAGCGTAATAAAAAAAAACCTATATATATATATAATAAATACCCCTCAAGCAGCTGCTTGCCACAAAGGTCTGATATTAGTCTGTCAATATATATGTCATAGTAGAAGGTCTGTGAGGTCCTCAGCAGAAACACAACACGAAAATCCATGGCTTACCAGGGACTCGAACCCTGGTTACTTAGATCTGTAGTCAAGCACTCTAACCACTCGTCCACGGGACAGCCGTAATGCTTTTCCTAATATATGCATTCACACAAAATTGTCATGACTAATTTCACCATTATTGACCTATTCAAATCTAGCAAAAGACAAATTAATGCATGAGAACACGAAATAGAAACTTTCAATCTTCCTGATTCTTGCTTGCAAAGGATCAAAATTTCCTACAATAGCAGCTTAAGAGCAGATTAAAGTGTTCTATTGCATTTAGTTTTTAAGTCTATCCCATTTTTTTCACAGTTTCAGATTCTTAATTTTTTTTTCTGTAATGTCGGATTTTCCATTTATTTCCTTTCGTACTTTGCTAGTATTTGTGATAAATTCTGTTTTAATTAAAAGAGAACCATGTTTCCAAAAAGCAACTGTTCAAAGGAATAGAAACATTTCCCTATGTATGCTTATTACGTGGAGCATTCAAAATAGTACTTGGCATGCATCTGTAGAACAAAAACCATTGCACTTTCCTCAACCAAAATATTACTGTTCTCCAAAGTATACCTCTCCAGCATCCACGCAAAGTTGCAGACGTCTATGCGAATTTCGGGATGCTTCGTTACACTCCACAACTCTGAAACACGCATTTGGCTAGGTCTTGCATCCATGAAATACGCTATCTGACAAGTTCTTTTCCATTTTGAAACAACCAAATATAGCATGGTGCAAGATCTAGTTAATGTGTAGATAGGGTAGTTGTAATTTTCTCCTGCTCTAGAGAGGCCGTAGCTAGCCAGGTTTTGTGAGAACTGGCATTGTCATGAAGAAGGAGAACCATTGAAACCCTTGTGGTTGGACGCTGCTCTTTCATCTCCTTAACCATTTTGGACAAAATAATTTTGTTACGTTATTGGCCATTTATATTCATTTTTGAGGCAAGGTGTCCATGGCTACCAATGCTTTGGAATGGAAGGAAAATTGTGATTGGACGCTGCTCTTTCATCTCCTTAACCATTTTGGACAAAATAATTTTGTTACGTTATTGGCCATTTATATTCATTTTTGAGGCAAGGTGTCCATGGCTACCAATGCTTTGGAATGGAAGGAAAATTGTGATTGGACGCTGCTCTTTCATCTCCTTAACCATTTTGGACAAAGTAATTTTGTTACGTTATTGGCCATTTATATTCATTTTTGAGGCAAGGTGTCCATGGCTACCAATGCTTTGGAATGGAAGGAAAATTGTGATTGGACGCTGCTCTTTCATCTCCTTAACCATTTTGGACAAAATAATTTTGTTACGTTATTGGCCATTTATATTCATTTTTGAGGCAAGGTGTCCATGGCTACCAATGCTTTGGAATGGAAGGAAAATTGTGATTGGACACTGCTCTTTCATCTCCTTAACCATTTTGGACAAAATAATTTTGTTACGTTATTGGCCATTTATATTCATTTTTGAGGCAAGGTGTCCATGGCTACCAATGCTTTGGAATGGAAGGAAAATTGTGAACATTCTCTTCCTTCAGCGAAAGTCTTGTTGGAGAATTTGGGGATGCTGTTCATCTTCCGTAACCCAAATGTATTTATCGATCTTTCTGCGAGTTTTAAACCCACGTCTCGTCCGTCATCTGTGAAAATGCCTGTTAACCGTTTGCGTTCACTATGTTCAAAAATTACCAGCATCTTCTTGCACGAGTTGACACGTCTTTTTACCTATCTTCATATCGTTTTCCGCCTGACATTTATCGGTTTGTGTATTTGTCAAAATAGTTGTTCCACCATAACTTTGAAACAAATCGAGAAACTTAATGATTTATGTTTCAAACGAAAACTTGTAACGCGGGGAGTATCATAGGCCATAAAAAATTATCCCCACTAAAAGGGAAATATCTAAATTATTGTTCTTCTACATCTCCTGAACGCTAGTGCCGAAAGTAATATGCTTTGAATTAAAAACCACCAGAACCACCAGTGTGTCATCAGAAAAGTTGCTTCCCTTTCAATACACTATTGGAAATGTAAAAGGTGCAAATTTGTCTGAAATAGTTATGCTTCATAGATTGATTTACGTTTAAATTATTCCTTCTCTCATCTACTGCGAATTGTCCATCATGTATATTGCACCATTGTATAAGTTCGTTAGTTATTTTTTTCCCCATTTTCCGATATGCTTCAAATGAAACCCTTCAAATGAAACATTATGCCCTCGATCAGAAAGGGCACATTCCAAGTATACTAACGGAGTTAAGGCAAAAAAAAATCAACAGTGGGAGAAACTGATAGATTCTAAACATCGAAGCTAGATACACCTGTGTTATTAATTTAGAGTCGAGGTTTATTTAATCTGTTTCTCCTCTGAGTGAACACATTCCCAGTATCAAGCAGTTTGCAGAGATTTCGGTTTTCTGAACCCACTGTATTCCTACATTTCTACCTAATGAATAATAATAGTATTTTTGAATCAAAATAAGAAACCTTGAAGCCGAAAAGATAAATAGGTTTGTGTTGTCTTTACGTTCTGACCTGTTTGAATTTCCTTAAATTATAAAGAGAAACTTTTCTGAATTGAGATATGAACAAATTATTCAGAAGCATTTTATTTTGAAAATTTTCATTATGTATAGAATAGCAATATAGTCCGTTCTTTGAAATGATCCTGCCAACTTCATTAAGGGTTTTTTTTTTAAAAAAGAGAATCCTTCAATATAATGAATAAATAAAGAAGTAATTTAATATTTCATTATGTAACACCCATACTGAATTTAAGACACGAAGATTTCAAAATTTGCTTTAAATTTTAAACATTGACTCTTCGGGATTGGCCTGACCTTGACGTTTGTTTTTATTGAATCAAAAGTGCTTGAGAAAAACATTCATGACTCTTCATGCTTAATTGGTGTGACTGCAAACCGAGGCTTTAATCTCTCATACTTGTGTAATCAGCAACAGTTTCTTGGTGCAGTTTTACAATATCTCATTCAGAGTCGCTTCAATGTTTCAATCTTATAATGGACTTTTACTCGATATGGTTTTGGAATGAAGTATTTTCTTATAATTCTAATATATCAAAACGATACTAAACCTATGCAGTGTCAAAATATTCTCTTTTACAATGAACAATTTATCATAGAAATTTTTATTAGATAGTAGTCAATCTAATTGCAAAGTAATTTTAACTTTATCTGTTGTCTTTTTAAAAATTGCATGATGATAACTATGTAATTTTATATTATTTCCTTTCCAGAAATACTTTAAAGTGGAAAGTGTTAACACCTCGATTTGTATCAGCTGAAGCCTCATCAATCGTCAAGATGCTTCTGCACAAAAATCCACAGAAAAGACGATAAAATTAGACGGCATCCTTTCTTTAAAGTAAGTCGTAAATCTTCAGATTATATAAAATATTAGCAAATTTCAGTTGTAGAAAATTGGGTTCCATTAGGTTGGCCTTGAATTTTTTTAACATACTACCAAGTTGCACGATTGACGATTGAAAAGCACAAAATTTGAGATTTGGTGGTTAAGTATTTGGAAAAAAATAGGGTGTCAAAATTGTAGGAAAAACTGTTCATGCCTGGGCAATACCTGTATTGCTGCAGATTTTGCACAGGAATTGGACAGCTGAATTACAAGTAATATTCATATTAGATTATTTTGAATAATGCCATTGTGGCATAAAAAACCAATACTGAATTGTTTTAGTTCTTTCCATCAGATATTAAGAGATGTTATTTATATTTCATTTTAATTTAAAAAAGAGATTGCTATGATATTTATAATTTTTTCCTTTCTTTTGCAACACTTCAAATCTCAAGCACAAAATTTCCCATTTATGGGCTAGTCTCAATTATTCTCATTAAAACCTGTTGTCTTATTAATCCTTGAGTAGCACTATGCTTTAAAACCCTAAAGTTAAATTTTTTCATCAGTGCATTTCTGTATGAAATCAGTTAAGATGCATCTGATATTAAACAAACCACTAGAGTTTGATCTTTTAGAGCAGGGGTGAGTAACATACACTCCAGGGTCATGACTGGCTCATGAGAGACGTGGCTTTGGGTAAAATGACTATGCCAGTCATTCCTAGATTTCAAAATTTAAATTTTTGTGACATAATTTTTAGAGTTGAAAATTGTAATTTCGATACATTTATCTATGAAAATCTAGCTTATTAGAACAGTATTCGCAGGATATACGAAATTGCTATTTTGCTGAAACCAGTAGTCTTGAAATTTCAAGATTGATACACAGATTTGGCATTACTGGAGAGGTTTTCGGACATCACCTAATGGAATATATGATCAACTACACGTTCCATCTGTGCTTTGCCCTTGTTTTAAACTTGTAGGTAAAAGACGTTTTTGTACTTAATCAAACGAGTGTCGCATTTTGTATGTTTCTTCAGTTGCATTGCACTGATAGTTTGCTTCAGGTGAAAAGACATAAGTCGACCAAGAGGTTTAAAATAGTTTAAAAAATCAAAAACATTCAATCTATAATCCTCAATTTTTTAAACTAAAATTTTGATGATAAATATTTATTCAATTTGTATTTGAAAAAGAATTAAAAAGGTAGTTTTATTCCATCAGATTCAAGATCCATTTTCAGTGGGAGGTAGTTCGCTCCGTAGTGTACCAGTTTTGTAATCTGCAGTTTCTGGTTCGAGCCCGAACTGGGCTTACAATTGAGATTAATTTCTGCTAACTTCGTCCTACTTTCAGTCAGAAAGAGGACACTGATGGGCTTGGGAAAGCTACCTTCGTCAGATGGGATGTAAAGCTGTGACCTGTATGCAGTAGAGCCATATGCTGTGCACATTAAAGAACACACTGGAAGGAAATCTGCTCCCTAATAGCTGTCTTCTGGGTCTCCTTCAAGTAACCAACTCTGAGCGTTGGAGTTTTTCTGACATGGTTATTTAGTCCATTGTGTGCACAAATGTGCTATTCAACAGCAAAAAAAAATCTCATATTATCAGTGTGGCTTGTAAATGGTAGCTAGGCGTAAACTGGAAGGAGTTCTGTGTACCAATCCCTAGTGATGATGCACAGAACAGGCCAGGTCTAGCACCTAATGTCCGACCCCGCCTTCTCGTGGTGCAGGCCGTTAGGACCTTTAAAAAGAGATATTCTCTTTTGGAAGGGAACGGAAGGGGAGGGCTGCCAGTTCAATATGGCCTACTGATCTGGTCATCTATGGCCACTTTTTTCTTTTCTTTCAACCCTGCTGAGGAGTGGTCAACTTCACAGGGTCCTGGTGCTGACCATCTATACCTACTAGACTGGACTTGTTTATGGATTTGAGCTTGATTATGGATCCTGGACTTGCTGCACTGGTGGGCCTCTGTTGAGGGAGAGTCTGCCGCTGTGTTTTCTGTTTGCTTCTGGGTTGCCAGCTCTAAGTGAACAGAGGCATGGGATACCTTATATCAGCTGGTGGATAATCCTAATCAGAGGCCATCGCAGGTACCTGAACCTTACTTAGCTAGTTGGGCATCGTCAAGCCTAAACTGGAGTAATGTGTCTCAGGCAGGCCATATGGCTCTTGAAAAAGTCCACTTGAAAAGGTGGTGCCTGAAGTTCCTACCAGCATCGGTGACTTCAGCCTTTAGCGGAGAAGGAAGCCTTCAGCCTTTAGCGGAGAAGCCCCATGCCTGCGATCAGGGGGCTGTTTGATATTGTTGGTCCTACCAATCTCAATGAACCTAATTTATTTAAAAATCCTACTAATCATTTTCTCTCTGCAGGAACGTGGAACGTGAGGACATTACATAGAGATTATTCTCTTGATGTCCTCATGCAAGAATTCCAGCGCTATAACCTAGATATTCTAGGTTTGCAAGAGACCAGATGGACAGATAAAGGTGAGATACTTAAAAATAACTTTAAATTTCTCTTTACAGGGAGGGAGGATGGAAAGCATCACCAAGGCGTGGGTCTGCTGCTCAGCAGACACGCTAGTGATGCTCTTCTAGGATATGAGTGCATTAATGAAAGGTTTCTTACAGCAAAATTGCAGACAAGCGTTGAAGACTTGAATGTTATCTGCTGTTATGCCCCCACTGAGGATGCCGATGAGGATGAGAAGGATAGGTTTTATGAACAACTTCAGGATATTTTGAATTCTGTCAAGAAAGGAGATATTACCCTTGTTCTTGGTGACTTCAATGCCAAAGTTGGTACTGACCCTGACCTTTGGGGAGGAGTAATAAGCCCTTTTGGTATTGGTAGCTGCAATGGCAATGGGCAGCGTCTCCTACAGGTAAGTAAACTCAATAGATTCAGAATAACTAACACTTATTACAAACACCGCGACATATATAAGTGCACATGGGTTTCACCTGATGGGCTGCATAAGAATATGATTGATTACATATTAATTAACAGCAAATGGGCTAGTTCTGTTAGGAATACCAGGGCATATAGGGGAGCTGAAATTGGATCTGACCATTACCTTGTTAAAAGTGAGTTACAACTTAAACTTAAAAAGTGTTGTGCTAGAGTTAAAAAATTTACTTTTAATACTGAAGCTCTGAAAGATCCAGTTATAGCTAAAGCTTACCATGATAAGTTACTTAGTCATTATGACAGTCATGGTTTGCTTAATACTGAAGTTGAGGAAGAATGGGGCCATTTTAAACAGGCTTTTTTGGAAACTAACAGTACTCTTTTAGGGAAAAAGGAGCAGAGGAGGCAGAATTATTTAAGTGATAAGGCACTTGAGCTTATTTCAGAAAGAAGGAACTGCAGGAATGTCCTTAATCAGTACCCTACTAGTCCTAATAGAAAGCATTACAAAGAACTTAATAAACGTGTAAAGGATCAGTTAGCTACTGATAAGAATCTTTGGCTTGATGGCCTGGCTGACAAAGCTGAGGAAGCAGTTAGATGCATGATTTTTAGTATCCATTTTTCAGTATTAGCTGAGCAAAGTCTCTAATCCTTAATATGATTTAAATGAATGATTATGTTATGCATTCTAGAGTGAGATATGAAATTTAATTGGTACAGATTAGTTATTGTGTGCAAATTTTCAAAGTTTTGATAGCATTTTTTTTAAGCTATTCAGGGAAATAATTCATTATATTCAATCTGCTTTAAAGACTGAAATACATTGGCCTTCTATAGAATGAATATCATCTCTTTTCCTTCAGAAAAATTAAATCAGTAGACACCTAGTCGAAATTTGATTAATGAAAATAATCATACCATGGAAAAATTAGTCACCCCCACCGCAGATTGTAATGTTGATCTGATAGAACTGGTAGATATCACGCTTATGGTAATGCAACACTAAATAGATCAGGGATGGGGAAACTCTTGCTCGCTGGCCAAGAGCCGGCATAAAGATTGTGCCAGCGGAGCAGCTGCACCAGGTCATTCGGAGGGGCCCAATAATGGAAAGATCACTTATGTCAAACTAGCAATTAACTGTCCTTTATAGCACACACTACGATGAAATTAAATGTTGCTAAATCATTGGTGTTATCAAAAGAAGAAGAATAGTGGATGGGAAAATAAAAACGTAACAAGCAGCGACATATCTTCCATGAAGCAAAACATTTCCATTCAAGTTATTAAATACGATCAGTCAGTTTTTAATAATTGCAACAAAATACTTTATTTCAAAATTAATAAATAAGCTTTATTTACTGCTGATTAAATACAATTAATATTATTTAAATAAATACAATTATTAAAAGAATAATTTCAATTGTGTATTATATTTCAATAAATTATATTACAAAATAAAAATATATTTGCATTATTTAGGCTATAAACTGTGACGCAGTCTGCAGATATTGTGATCCATCACCCATAACGATGAACATAAAAGAATATGAGTATTAAATGTTCTTAGTTATGGTTAATGGACAACAAATAATTCGATATTTACTTCCACTGATTTGTTGTAAATATTAAGTGATTAAGCACCTTTATGGCCTGTAACATTAAAATATATCATCTGTTTGCCTTTTAAAACCTGTTAATATATTAGTAGAAAGTCTGCTGAAATTTCGTCTAGTGATAATATTTCAACTGTGCAAGAATTAACAAATATCGAGTTAGAAGCTTGTTCGGTTCTAGCACTGATTATGCCAGAAAAAATTCTGATATTACTGATGTCAATTATTTTATTTGCTAACAAAGTCTTCTTATTCTCATTTTTTTTATCACGAATGCTAAAGAAAATTTATTCAAAGACTGTTATCTGGTGTAATGTGTTCTACAATACGTGATCGGCGAGAGAGGGTCTCTAAAGAATTTAGCAAATTGTCGAATCCGCCAACTGCAATCGGCTAGAATTATTTTTGGAAAAATAAAAAATTATAAAGGAAGTACGCTCTGATTCATTTCCGCTTCAACTCAATAACTTGCTCTCTTAACAATCAATTGTTACGAAAAGAAATTTAAACAATTTCATCATTCGATCACAGAAAGAGTATTTGGAAGAATAAAAATGATGGTTAGAAGCGTAAACAAATACACGCATTGTTAGGAGTTTCATTTAAATTACACAAACCTGTGGCCTGGTTGGAGGGGACCCGCTGGACAGCTGTTAGGAGACAGGGAGAAGTCTTCCATCTCCCATCAAGGTCATCCAGCATATTCCCGTCAATCGAGTTGAGGATACGGCCGACTTCATCCACGACTTTCTCTCTATTTTCCGACTAGCAATGCCGACATTTGAGAGATTCGGACGTGGGAACTACAATGGCGAGCCCGAAGAGCTACTGACCAACTTCCCCCCCCCCCTTGGGAATAAGGTAAGTCCATTAAGGAATGAGGTAATTGAAATTAATTTTTTGAATTTTTTAGGTGCAAATAAGTGGGTTAAATAAGAACTAGAGTAGATGCTACCAAATGGCGCCTTAATATTGTAGTTCATTATTGATGCCCTTATCTCCAGCGCTAGCAATTGTGCCCGAGCCTAGTCGTAAATAGTCGTGAAAATATTTTTTCACTTGTCAGCATGTGCAGTCAGCCAGCTCAGCCCTGAAAACAACAGTGCATCAGTCACATCCCCACAACAGCACACTTCCAAACACTATATATATATATTTAAAACAACAAAAATACGATAAAATCGCAACAATAAATAAAAATAAATGAATTGGAGAGACATGACAACATTAGGAAAGATGAAAGTACTACTAGACTCAGAAAACTTGAGAATCACTATCCTAGGCAAACAATGTAATAGGAGTCGTCACTCCCAATTCCCAAGGGCAGATTCAGGCTGAGGTGTTTAGGAAATTGGAAAACATTTCGACCTTTTTTTAATTTTTAAAATATTTAAGTAGTGGTGTAGCAAGGTGATGCAGGTCCTGGGACGAGGTTTCTTTTATTTGGCACTGGAACGAGATTTCTTTACTGGACCCTATCCTTAAAATATTATGTTAGGAAAAAGATTATACGTTAAACACCTATCATCATCATCATCATCATCATCATCATCATCATCATCATCATCATCATCATCATCATCATCATCATCATCATCATCATCATCATCATCATCATCATCATCATCATCATCATCATCATCATCATCAAGCAGCCATTAGCTACGGAGGTCCAACCAGACCTTGCAAATTAGTTCTCCAAGCAAATCTATCCTGAGCTACATCTACTGCATCTGGCTACTGCATACCAATTCTAACAAGGTCCTGTTTGACATTGTCTGCCACCGCATCCTAGGTCTCCCCTTTTTTCTGAGGCCTTTAGGCACACTGTTCATAACCCTATTCGCCAATCTATAATTATTCATACGGGCAACATGGCCAAACCAGCGGAGTCTCTCTCTGCACAATATGCTGCTTACAGGAAGTTGCAGACTCCTTTGCGTAAACTCATCATTAGTTACAAAGTTAAACCACCTAATGCCCAAGATGCTGCGTAAGCATCTAGAATCAAAAGCATCTAGTTTCCTGTTATCTTGTTTACAAAGTGTCCAAGTTTCAATACCATAACTAACCCTAGAAAGAACCAAGCTATTATACAGTCTAATTTTAGTCTTTAGGTGTATACGCCTATTTCTCCACACTCTCCATAGGTTCTTAAAAGTCCCGGCAGCAATCCCTATTCGTCTGTTAATTAGACAGACGACGATCTATATTAGACGATTTATCTGTTACATAGCTCCCAAGATAATTAAACTGTGACACCTGCTCAAGACTGCAACCATTCAGATTAACTGAATCACAGCCTGCCTGACCAATTTTCATCACTTTAGTTTTCTCTCTGTTTATAACCAAACCTACTCTCCACTAAAAGTCTCATCAACAGCTCGAATGAAAGAGTTCATCTCATCAACATCATTTGCCAAAAGGCTTGACGTGGCGTCAGAGCTTTTCACTAAACCATCTGGCAGATATCTGTTAAATGTAGCAGTGAGCAGTGAGCTGTTAAATGTAGCAGTGAGTACTGTAATCATAAAAAACTCTACTATGATGCAGCATATAGTCGAAGGGAAGTACGAATCGGCAATTCTTCCCGCAATTGCAGTATGACAAAAACAAATAGGAAAAAATATGATATGCTCCCAGAATTGCAAAAGCGTGCATTCTTCACATGTTGATCTATATTAGACATTTAACTGTCAATCGTCTTCAAAGTTTGATAAAAAAAAGTTATGTTTACCAGACCCGGTCCGGATTTAGAAAAAAATAAAAGTGGGGGAGAGGTTATTGTCTTGATCGAGAAGGAAAAATGTGGGGCAAGAAGCTGCAATTGCATTGCAGTATAACAATTCCCCCCTACGTCTTAAATGTGTTTCAAAAGTTTTTGAAAAATCTATAAAATAGATACTAACTTTCAGAATGTTTTTTCTCTGTTACATTACTGAGCATTCTAAAAGCAGAAGACCAATCTTCAGACACGCAGACAAAATATATGCGACCCTAGTAACCATAGGCTAATTTGAAATGCAAGAATGTCAAAACAGGGTAATTTGAAATCAGCAGATAATATCTCAACCCTCTCACTATACAGAGTGTACAGAAAATAATGTCACAAAATTAACAGTTTTATCATCATCATCACCATCCTCAAGCAGCCATGGGCTACGGAGGTCCAACCAGACCGTGTATATTAATTCTCCAAACATATCTTTCCTGAGCTACATCTGCTGCATCTGGCCACTGCACACCAATTCTAACAAGGTCCTGTTTGACATTGTCTGCCCGCCGCATCCGTGGTCTCCCCCTCTTTCTGAGGTCTTTAGATACACTGTTCATAACCCTTTTCGACAATCTATAATTATCCATACGGGCAACATGGCCAAACCAGCGGAGTCTCTTTCTCCACAATATGCTGCTTAAAGGAGGTTGCAGACTCCTTTGCCTAACCTCATCATTAGTTACAAAGTTGAACCACCTAATGCCCAAGATACTACGTAAGCATCTGGAATCAAAAGCATCTAGTTTCCTGTTATCTTGTTTACAAAGTGTCCAAGTTTCACTACCATAACTAACCCTAGAAAGAACCAAACTATTATACAGTCTAATTTTAGTCTTTAGGTGTATACGCCTATTTCTCCACAATCTCCATAGATTCTTAAAAGTCCCGGCAGCAATCCCTATTCGTCTGTTAATCTCATGCCGCACATCACCAGTATCTGTTACATAGCTCCCAAGGTAATTAAATTGTGACAAACTAATTGTGACAGATTAATTTGCTCAAGACTGCAACAATTCAGATTAACTGAATCACAGCCTGCCTGACCAATTTTCATCACTTTAGTTTTCTCTCTGTTTATAACCAAACCTACTCTCCACTAAAAGTCTCATCAACAGCGCGAATGAAAGAGTTCATCTCATCAACATCATTTGCCAAAAGGGCTAAATCATCAGCATAATCTAAATCAGAAATTTTCGTATCTCCAGCCCATTTAAGGCCAAAATCTTTCCCTTGAAGTGAATTTCGCATAACATAATCAATAACCAAGTTAAAGAGAAAAGGAGACAAAATGCACCCTTGTCGAACACCAGAAGTAATGCTAAACCAATTGCTACAAGCCTTACCAACTCTCACACACGACTCAATGTTATTATAGAGAGCTTTCATTATGGTAACTAACTTGTCTGGTATGCCATATGATTTCACAATCAACCACAAATTATGACGATCAACAGAGTCGAAAGCCTTTTTGAAATCAGCAAAGCTAGCAACCAAAGGTTTCTGAAACTCTAAACATTTCTCAAGAAGCTGCCTAAGTGAAAATATCTGATCCACACATCCCCTACCACTTCTGAATCCACGTTGCTCATCACGCAATTGACTCTCAAGCAGATTCTTAATTCTATTAAGCACAATCATGGAAAGAACTTTACCTGGAACAGAGAGTAGGCTGATACCCCTATAGTTATCACAAGAACTGCGATCACCTTTTTTGAAAATAGGGATAACAATAGCTCTGGTAAAATCCTTAGGAACCATGCCTTTATCATAAAAGATATTCAGAATTTAAGTCATCCAAGTGGTAACCAAAACATACCCAGCTCTAAGCATTTCCGTAGTAATTTCATCTACCCCTGGGGATTTATGAAGTTTAAGTTTAGAAACAGCCGAAATAACTTCAGATTGTGTTATAGGGCCAACATTAAAGCCACCAATGCATCTATCATCATTGCAAACAATGGGAGTAGAACTAACTACATTGTTTAGAACATCACTGAAATGCTCAGCCCACCTAGCCATGACAGAATCCTCCCCTTCTATAACCTTACCTTGTTTATCCTTCAATCCTTGTATGCCTGTCCGTTTTCTACTACACAAAACATTAACTATCTGGTACAGCTC
Source organism: Ryuthela nishihirai (assembly GCA_038380435.1). Lineage (NCBI taxonomy): Eukaryota > Metazoa > Arthropoda > Arachnida > Araneae > Heptathelidae > Ryuthela > Ryuthela nishihirai. Next base: position 57,749 of record JAWZYU010000353.1, on the reverse strand, counting down.
TCTGCTGTTGTGCTGTCTAACTGCTTCCTCGGCTTTGTCAGCCAAACCATCAAACCAAAGATTCTTATTAGCAGCTAACTGATCCTTTACAAGTTTATTAAGGTATCTGTAATGTTTTCTATTAGGACTAGTAGGGTATTGATTAAGGGCATTCCTGCAGTTCTTTCTTTCCAAAATAAGCTCAAGTGCCTTATCACTCAGATAATTTTGCCTCTTCTGCTCCTTTTTTCCTAAAAGAGTACTGTTAGTGTCCAAAAAAGCCTGTTTAAAATGATCCCATTCTTCCTCAACTTCAGTAATAAGCAAACCATGACTGTCATAATGACTAAGTAACCTATCATGGTAAGCTTTAGCTATAACTGGATCTTTCAGAGCTTCAGTATTAAAAGTAAATTTTTTAACTCTAGCACAACACTTTTTAAGTTTAAGTTGCAACACACTTTTAACAAGGTAATGGTCAGATCCAATTTCAGCTCCCCTATATGCCCTGGTATTCCTAACAGAACTAGCCCATTTGCTGTTAATTAATATGTAATCAATCATATTCTTATGCAGCCCATTAGGTGAAACCCATGTGCACTTATATATGTCGCGGTGTTTGTAATAAGTGTTAGTTATTCTGAATCTATTGAGTTTACTTACCTGTAGGAGACGCTGCCCATTGCCATTGCAGCTACCAATACCAAAAGGGCCTATTACTCCTCCCCAAAGGTCAGGGTCAGTACCAACTTTGGCATTGAAGTCACCAAGAACAAGGGTAATATCTCCTTTCTTGACAGAATTCAAAATATCCTGAAGTTGTTCATAAAACCTATCCTTCTCATCCTCATCGGCATCCTCAGTGGGGGCATAACAGCAGATAACATTCAAGTCTTCAACGCTTGTCTGAAATTTTGCTGTAAGAAACCTTTCATTAATGCACTCATATCCTAGAAGAGCATCACTAGAGTGTGTGCTGAGAAGCAGACCCACGCCTTGGTGATGCTTATTGTCGTCCCTCCCTGAAAAGAGAAATTTAAGATTATTTTTAAGAATCTGACCATTATCTGTTCATCTGGTCTCTTGCAAGCCGAGAATATCTAAATTATAACGGTGGAATTCTTGTGTGAGGACATCAAGAGAAAAAGCTCTGTGCAGAGTCCTCACATTCCAACTACCTATGGAGAGAAAATGGTTAGTGGGATGTTTAAAGAAACTATGTTTATTGAGAGAGGGAATGCCGACAATATCAATCAGCCCCCTAATCGCAGACATGGGGAAAAGACCCGTTCCCCCACTACTAAAGGCTGAAGCCATCTTACACTGGAAGACTTCCTCCAATGTAGAATTTGACGATGCCAATAGAAGCAAAGAGTTCAGGTGCCTGCGATGACTTCTGCTCAGGATTATCCACCAGCTGCTAACATATCCTGTGAATCTATTCACTTGGGGCTGTCAACCCACAAACAAACAGAGAACACAGCGGAAGATTTTCCCTCCACAGAAGCCTACCAGTGCAGCAAAATCAGGATCGATAATGAAGCTCAGAGCCATATATCTGTCCAGTCCAGTAGGTTTATATGGTCAGCACCAGGACCCTGTGTGGTTGACCACTCCTCAGCAGGGTAGAAAAAAAGAAAAGTAGCCAGAGTTGTCCAGATCAGTAGGCCTCACTAATCTAGCAGCCCTCCCCTTCCGTTCACTTCCACAAGAGAGTATCTCTTTTGAAAGTTACTAAGGGTCCGCACCACAAGAAAGCGGGGTCGGACATTAGGTGCTAGGCCTGGCCGGTTCTATGCATCATCACAGGGGATTGGTGCATAGCTCTCCTTCCAGTGACTACCTAGCTACCATTTACAGACCAAACAAAGCTTTAAGTTTAGAATTTCTTTGCTTCATTTGTATTTTCGTAAAAAGTTTACTTTGTTTATTTTAAACTTTCTTTCTCTAGAATTTTGCACCCCACTTAACTTAGTGCTATAGCCGACCACGAAGTTCGCTTATATGAAGCTCCCTCTCGTAACGGCCAGTAATCTGCTAGGCTCGTAATTCGCAGTTCGGAGTTGTACTCGCGTTCAAATAACTTAAAGCTTTGTTGGGAGTCCCAATTGTTCCGGTGATGAAAGGTACCTCCGCTAAGCCAGCTTAAGGTTGGAAAGGGGACACTTCTGAGTTGGAAAGGTTATTGTGTTAGTGTGTAATTCTGTCTATCTGTCTATATGTGAATTAGTATGTTAATTTTTCTTTCTGTATGCATGTTATTTTGTTAGTATGTCTGTTGTATGTCTTTCTCTACGTATGAATGCTAGTGTGTTAGTCTGTCTGTCTGTTGTATGTTTGAATCAGTATGATAGTTTTTCTTTCTTTCTGTATGTTATTGTGTTAGTATGTCTGTATGCATACTATTTTGTTAGTATGTGTGTTGTATGTCTGTCTCTACGTATGAATGTTAGTATGTTAGTCTATCTGTCTCTACGTATGAATGTTAGAGTGTTTGTCTGTCTCTATGTTTGAATCAGTGTGTTAGGTTTTCTTTTTGTATGTATGTTATTGTGTTAGTATGTGTGTCTCTACGTATGAATGTTAGTGTGTTAGACTGTCTGTCTGTATTTGTGAATTAGTATGTTAGTTTTTTAGGGTATGTATGTTATTGTGTTAGTATGTCTGTCTGTACGTATGAATATTAGTGTGCTAGTCTGCCTATCTGTATGTGCGAATTAGTATGTTAGTTTTTCTTTCTATATGTATGTTACTGTGTTAGTATGTCTGTCTCTACGTTTGAATGTTAGTGTGGTATTCTGTCTGTCTGTATATGAATTATTATGTTAAGTTTTCTTTCTTTATGTATGTTATTCTGTTAGTATGTTCTCTATTATATCTCTGACATAAATATTCTTATTATGACGTAGTCGTTTAGCCCCGCTTGTGTAAAGAGAAAATGCCGCCAAGAGGATGATTGCAAGGAAGAGTTTGAAAATGATTTCAAAAAATTAGCTCTCCAACAGAAGAAAATAATAATTGATTTTAATTTTAATGCATCGAAAAAAAGAAAGAAACATCAATATTTATATTGAAAATACTGTTTCATGTGCATCTTTCTCAAGTAAATTAGCCTTGCTGATTTGTCATGTTCTAGGAACACAAAATAGGAATCAGGCTTCGGGCCATATCTTTGAAAATTAGTAAATAGATTTCATATATTGTGTAAATTTATGGTTTCACTTACTTCTGAGAGGTACTTTTTACACACAATGAGCTAAATGACCAGGTCACAAGAAATCGGAGAAGGTAGGGGGAAGAAAACCTACTGGACAATTGTTAGGTTGTTCAGCGTGTCCTCTTCACACTGGACAACCAATACTGCACTTTTAAATTAGTGCAGAATGCTCATTTTCGGTTCATTCATTTCGGTGACTCAGTAGAACTTCCTGATCTCCAGCCACTAGTTGCGAAAGCTGTAGTGGACAGTCGCTTGCCGAGAAGCGAAAGTGCTAGTGGAGGTTTTTGACTCTTGGAGCAAGGTCTAATTTTTTCACTTTTTTGTATTAGATCTTGCGCAAGATACCATAAAATATTTCCATTCAATTCACTTAACAGATAATTCTGATTCACACTTTAATTGGGTATTTTATGGTACTTGAAGCCCTCTTTTTCCTTTTACACTAGCTGCCTATATGTGGAGGGGTTTTCTCCAGGTTAGAGCAAAACACTCTGACATGGGTGGTGCCTTGACGTGGCGTCAGAGCTTTTCACTAAACCATCTGGCAGATATCTGTTAAATGTAGCAGTGAGCAGTGAGCTGTTAAATGTAGCAGTGAGTACTGTAATCATAAAAAACTCTACTATGATGCAGCATATAGTCGAAGGGAAGTACGAATCGGCAATTCTTCCCGCAATTGCAGTATGACAAAAACAAATAGGAAAAAATATGATATGCTCCCAGAATTGCAAAAGCGTGCATTCTTCACATGTTGATCTATATTAGACATTTAACTGTCAATCGTCTTCAAAGTTTGATAAAAAAAAGTTATGTTTACCAGACCCGGTCCGGATTTAGAAAAAAATAAAAGTGGGGGAGAGGTTATTGTCTTGATCGAGAAGGAAAAATGTGGGGCAAGAAGCTGCAATTGCATTGCAGTATAACAATTCCCCCCTACGTCTTAAATGTGTTTCAAAAGTTTTTGAAAAATCTATAAAATAGATACTAACTTTCAGAATGTTTTTTCTCTGTTACATTACTGAGCATTCTAAAAGCAGAAGACCAATCTTCAGACACGCAGACAAAATATATGCGACCCTAGTAACCATAGGCTAATTTGAAATGCAAGAATGTCAAAACAGGGTAATTTGAAATCAGCAGATAATATCTCAACCCTCTCACTATACAGAGTGTACAGAAAATAATGTCACAAAATTAACAGTTTTATCATCATCATCACCATCCTCAAGCAGCCATGGGCTACGGAGGTCCAACCAGACCGTGTATATTAATTCTCCAAACATATCTTTCCTGAGCTACATCTGCTGCATCTGGCCACTGCACACCAATTCTAACAAGGTCCTGTTTGACATTGTCTGCCCGCCGCATCCGTGGTCTCCCCCTCTTTCTGAGGTCTTTAGATACACTGTTCATAACCCTTTTCGACAACCTATAATTATCCATACGGGCAACATGGCCAAACCAGCGGAGTCTCTTTTTCCACAATATGCTGCTTAAAGGAGGTTGCAGATTCCTTTGCCTAACCTCATCATTAGTTACAAAGTTGAACCACCTAATGCCGAAGATACTGCGTAAGCATCTGGAATCAAAGCATCTAGTTTCCTGTTATCTTGTTTACAAAGTGTCCAAGTTTCACTACCATAACTAACCCTAGAAAGAACCAAACTATTATACAGTCTAATTTTAGTCTTTAGGTGTATACGCCTATTTCTCCACAATCTCCATAGATTCTTAAAAGTCCCGGCAGCAATCCCTATTCGTCTGTTAATCTCATGCCGCACATCACCAGTATCTGTTACATAGCTCCCAAGGTAATTAAATTGTGACACCTGCTCAAGACTGCAACAATTCAGATTAACTGAATCACAGCCTGCCTGACCAATTTTCATCACTTTAGTTTTCTCTCTGTTTATAACCAAACCTACTCTACTACCAGTCTCATCAACAGCTCGAATGAAAGAGTTCATCTCCTCAACATCATTTGCCAAAAGAGCTAAATCATCAGCATAATCTAAATCAGAAATTTTCGTATCTCCAGCCCATTTAAGGCCAAAATCTTTCCCTTGAAGTGAATTTCGCATAACATAATCAATAACCAAACTAAAGAGAAAAGGAGACAAAATGCACCCTTGTCGAACACCAGAAGTAATGCTAAACCAATTGCTACAAGACTTACCAACTCTCACACACGACTCAGTGTTATTATAGAGAGCTTTCATTATGTTAACTAACTTGTCTGGTATATTATATGATCTCACAATTAACCACAAATTATGACTATCAACAGAGTCGAAAGCCTTTTTGAAATCAACAAAGTTAACAACCAAAGGTTTCTGAAACTCTAAACATTTCTCAAGAAGCTGCCTAAGTGAAAATATCTGATCCACACATCCCCTACCACTTCTGAATCCACATTACTCATCACGCAATTGACTGTCAACCAGATTCTTAATTCTATTAAGCACAATCATGGAAAGAAATTTACCTGGAACAGAGAGTAGGCTGATACCCTTATAGTTATCACAAGAACTGCGATCACCGTTTTTGAAAATAGGGATAATAATAGCTCTGGTAAAATCCTTAGGAACCATCATGAGTTATAACTCATGATATAAAGAACTTATCTTTATACAGATGCTCTTACAAAGTCACAAAATATAGTAGCTCTTAATGCAACAACTACTTAAGCACCATTCCTTATTACGGGCAATATCAGCTTAATACTTGACCTTCATCCATGCCTTTTGAAGCATATCTGGAATGGTTAGAAAAATGTTGTTAGAAAATCACAAAATTTGACATTTATTTAAAAAAAATCGGGTTGTGGGCCCCCTCGACATTTTTTGTCTTATGAAGAACATTCTGCTGAGAGAATTTCTTTATAGTTTGATTTAGAACAATTCAATTTTGAAACCATTGAGGCCAAGCTATTGCCCATTTAGAACAATGGGAATAGCTTGGCCACAATGGTTTCCAAATTAACCCCTGTTGGCTCTTTCGTTTTGTTTGGTGTGGAAAATATCGTGTCAACCAATCCTGCTACTGCTCTTCCGAACCCGAGCATCAGCATCTGAACTGTAATTTTCACGATCACGCCAGATGTGCTTCATCAAACATGGATTACGTGTGATCTTAATTGAACAAATAGTTACCACGTGGAAGTTATTGTATAAAATATTCCTATCTTTTGTGATTTTGTAGCAGCATTCAGTGTAATGACACTTTCTTTATTCCATGAGTTTTTACATTTTCATTTTGTGACTTTATTATGGGCACAACTTGTATTATGTTTCAAACTAATTCCTTCCTCTGTGTTGCCTCAATTATGACTTGCCATATGAAGAAACGGGAAAATTGAAAACCTTCTCGAAGACAACAACATGGTTGCTACAAATAATGCTGACAACTTTTTATTTGGCACATTATAGCCTAAGCTGCTGATGCGCCAAAAAATCCAAAAACAAACAAATCCAAAATCTTCAATCTTTTATTCTTCAAAAAAAAAAAAGGACATAGGTAATGTTTGCTTCCTTGTTTTCTTTTACCTACAACGCAAGCATTTAGACGTAGTCATATCTGAACAGGCAACTCAACGGATGAGAGGATAACCTTAAGGACATTGATATATGCGTGTTCTTTTTAAGGCCTTGTTTGGTGACGTAGCACATGGAAGCATTGAGAAGTTGCCATTGCCAAAATTCGGCGCCCTGTAAATCCAAGGATACTTGACCAATTGGTCGCAAATTTCGTATCCGTGTGCCTTTGGTGTGACCCCATACAGGTCAAAAAGTCAGTTCGCTATCTTTTACTAGACATAATTAATCGCTTGATAAATATCGCGGTCCTGGGGTGCAACGGTCGCCTTTGGCTGCAGTATGAAAGATAGGAATGCATACTTACCTACGAAACGTTTGGCGTGAAAGGTTATTATTGAAACTCGAAGATAGCTCTTGGGCCAAATTTTGGCAGAATATAGATGGTCATTGTGTTATATACTAGTCGTAATTCCGGGAATACAAACGAACGGAACACGTGGGATTATACTGAGTCAGCCTGCATCTCAGAAAGCTACATCTTAGTCAGCCCTAATGATCAAGAAGCTATGTACATCTAAATCAGCCTACATGCTCAGAAAGCTATATCTCCGTCAGAATGCATGCTCAGAAAGCTATATCTCAGTCTGTATACATATATACATACAAAATCCTCCTGCAGCCATGGGCTACGGATGTCCAACCACTGTGTGATTTTCCTCTCCAAGACGTTACAGCTGCTGCATTTGGCCACTCTAGGCCAATTCAAGCAAAGTCCTGTTGACATTGCCCATCGCATCCTAGGTCTCCCTCTTTTACTGAAACCCTTAGGCACACTGTTTATAATCCTGTTTGCTAATCTGCAGCTATGCATACGAGCAACATGGCAAAACCAACGCAGTCGCTCTCTGCACAATATGCTGCTCAAAAGAGGTTGATAGCTCCATCTTCTAACATAATCATTACTCAAAAAGTCAAATCACCTAATGATCAAGATACTGCATAAGCATCTAGAATCAAAGACATCAAGTTTCTTGTTATCCTGCTTACAAAGGACAGGAGGTTCGCTACCATAACTAACCTTAGAAAGAACCAAACTATTATACAGCCTAATTTTAGTCTTTAGGTGTATACGCCTATTTTTCCATACTCTCCATAGATTCTTAAAAGTCTCAGCGGCAATCCTTATTCTTCTATTTATCTCATGCCGTGCATCACCAGTATCTATTACATAGCTCCCAAGAAAATTAAACTGAGACACTTGCTCAATAGTACAGCCATTCAAAGCAACTGAAGCACCTTCTGCCTGACCAATTTTCATCACTTTAGTTTTTCTCTGTTTACCACCAAACCTACTGTATTGCCAGTCTCATCAATAACCCTAATGAACGAATTCATCTCATCAACATGGGCAAAATCATCTGCATAATCTAAATCAGAAACTTTAAAATCTCTAAATCATTTAAAGCCAAAATCTTTCCCTTGCAAAGAATTTCGCATTACATAATCAATAACCAACTAAAGAGGAAAGGAGACAAAATGCATCCTTGTCTAACTCCACTAGCAACGCTAAGCCAATCGCTGCAAGACGTACCAACTCTCACACACGACTCAGTGTTATTATACAGAGCTCTCATTACACTAAATGTTCTTTTAAGGCGCTCCATCAACCACAAATTATGTCGATTCAACAGAATGAAAAGCCTTTTTGAAATCTATAAAGCTAGCAACCACAGGTTTCTGAAACTCCAAACATTTCTCAAAAATCTGCCTAAAGGAAAATATTTGATCAATACATCCCTTACCATTTCTGAATCCACACTGTGCATCACGCAGTTGTCCATCAACAAAATTCTTAATTCTATTAAGTATAATCATGCAAAGAACTGGAATTTACTGGAATCAATTTACCTGGAACAGAAAGTAAACTAATTCCCCTATAATTATCTCAAGAACTGTAATCACCTTTTTTAAAAAAATTGGGACATCGATAGCTCTAGCAAAATCCTTAGAAGCAATACCTTTATCATAAAAAATATTCAGAATTTCAGTCAGCCATGTGACAACACAAATGTTCAAAACTTTAAGCATTTCAGTGGTATTTTCATACATCCCAGGGGATTTATGCAGTTTTAATTAGATAGAGACAAAGTGACTTCCGAATGTGATATAGGGCCATCATTAAAGTTAGCAATTCATCTATTCTCATTAAAAAATGGAAGTAGAAATAATCACATTATTTAGAACATCTCTGAAATGTTCAGCCCAATTAGCCATCACAGAATCCTCACATTCAACCACCAAATTAAATTTAACACGGCGCTGACACCCAACCAGCATAACCGCCTTCTGTAGATAAAGTGAGGGGGATGGGGATGGGGGAGAATACACCAAATTAAATTTAACACCGCGCTGACACCCAACCCGCATAACCCCTTTCTGTTGTTGTTGTAAAGGGATGTGGGGGGGGGGCAACACACCAAAAGAATTTCACACGGTACCTACACCTAACCCACATAACCCCTTCCTGTTAGAGGGAGGAGGGGGGGGGGGAGAATACACGAAAAAATTTCACACGGCTTTGAAACCCAATTCACAAAACACCTCCCTGTTAGGGGGGGGGGGGGAACACACCAAAAATTTTCACATGGCATCGAAACCGAATTCACAAAACACCTCCCTGTTAGAGGGAGGGGGGGGGCGTGAAAATTTTCACACGGCATCGAAACCCAATTCACAAAACACCTCCTGTTGTGTTGTAAGGGGTGGGGGGTGAAGGAGGTCAGAACACTTAAAAAGGAAATTCTCATGCTGGTGACCCTCCACCCATAAGTCCCTTCCTGTGTTTACATTAATCTCCGCCCTATCCACGGTCAGTAGAGGACACTGATGGTATTGGAAAGACCGCCGTCCATCGGATGGGGCATTAGGCCGTGACTCCGCGTGCAGGAGGGCCATAACCTGTGCACGTTAAAGAACACGCTGGATGGCCTTGAAGGGAGGCTACCATCTTATCCCCCAGTGGGTGATCCAGTGGGACCCCCCAATCTCCTCTGAGCCCTCGTGGTCATGTGACCTGGCCATTTAGCCCATTGTGTGCACAAAAGGGTTGCTCAGAAGTGAAACAACCCGACACGACCCAAAAGCGGCAGGAACAAGTGAGCGAATAAAATCCCAGGAATAACGCCAATCGTTAAAAAAACCTAGAAAACAGTTTTAAAAAAAGAAACCCAGAAAATCACTGGAGTGTAGGACAAACAACATCTAACTCACGTCGCGAGCGAACCTCTAAATGGATCGCACAACCCATAGACCCTCTCCTACAGAGGAGCTAAAAAAATAAAATGATAGTGTGACAAAAAAAGGGATCGCATAACACACTTGCTCTGAAATTCTCCGTCGACAGGAAGGAAAGGGAATGGAAGTCTCCGTTTGATCAAAGGCCGAGTAAAACAACCACGAATCCATAGCATCGTTTTTCGAAGCCAACCGATAACAATTGAGGAACAACAATTGTTTTTTTTCGAATTCCAATTGTTGCGCAGCGAAAATAATATACGATATGAAAGCCTTCAGAGAGTACTGTTGCGTAGGGCCGATTGTTGTTACGTCATACATAGGTATTCGTGTTGTCCTTTGTTGTCAGATTTCGATTTTTCCGTGTTAGATTCATTCGTCATTTTTCAGTTTTACACTTTTATACATCTCTAAAATCATCCGGACAAATAAAGGAAGTGTGGTGAGTAGCCGTTAGTTTTAGACACATTTCGTCGTCGGTGATTATTTTATTAGCAAAATTACTTTAAAATTTCCTATCATTATCGTATAAACTTTAATAAATTATTCCCACAGAATTACCTTACTCTATATGGCAATCAATCAGAAAACTTCAAAATACGATCTCCACTTACAAACTGATACACGTTTGTGAAATCATATGAAGTAATTAAAGGATATTCAGGAAAGCTTTTCCAAAACAAGCATAGCATGCCAAATCGTAAAGTAAACTGCACCCAAGCACTTAGAAATTACTCTAGCAATGAAGGCTTTTAATAAGAAGAAAAATTTCCGTTTCCTTAAAGCTATAAAAGCTGAGATATGTTATTTAAATAAACGACATTATTTTGTGCATTATTCGTTAAGTCAAAAAATATTTATTTGGATCCTTTTCAACGTTTACGCGAGACAAAACAATTTCTACAGCAAAATCAATCCCAATTTAGATCTAAGATAACATTTGATAAACTCTTCTAAAGTTCCATGCGTTACTAGAATAGATAGATATGACGGAAATTTCAAGAAAAAATGTCTATTATGAACCTTTCAAAGATCGTAAGGAAATCGAATTGTCAACACGTGAGAAGTTTGATGAAGGGCTTATCTTATTGCTAACATCTGATATTGAATTATTTTAGACACATTTCGTAGTCGATGATTATTTTATTAGCAAAATTACTTTAAAATTTCCTATCATTATCGTATAAACTTTAATAAATGTTTTTTATACTCTACTGAGTGAACTTTGCAATCAAAACGAACGTGATACTTGCCCCATATTCTTCTCACAAATATAGCACTGTCCCGTTTGCAGGTGACGTCACGCTGAAAAAATAAAAAAAAAAAAATTATATACACAAATATATATATACCACTCGGTGGAGCAAGCGAAAAAAATAAATGGGGATAGGTGAGGAAAAATTAGTTCCCATGCTTGCACATAGATGGCAGTGCGAAACCCAAACCTTCTACGACCGGTAGTAGGTAAACCCCTAGATTTTCCCCCTGACGCCAACGGGTTTTCCAACTCGTGCCACCGAGTGCCACGCCCGTCCCTTTGCTCTGCGACCACTGAGAGCTACAGACGTGCGTTTTCGAGCTCCCGACTTTACCTCAGAGTACTTGGTACTTCAATTTTAGCGAGGCCCCGGAGAAGTTGTCTAACTTAATCGATAGATGGCGACACTTGCATGAATTTCAGATTTTGAAACTTGACTTTACATTTGCTTTTTAAAGAAATCAAAAATATATGAGAAACTAGTCCGAATTATAAAAAAAGCCCCAAAATTGTTAGGCAAAGTGAGAAGGAATCAGTAAAGACTTCTCATAGGTTTAACATGGCAGTCTTTACTGATTTGTTTTCACTTGGCTTAAAATTTTTTGGGGCTTTTTTTTATAATTCGGACGACTGATTTGGTCGCCACAGTTCAGCAATTGCTGCTAATAATGCGTCAAACACATTATCACGGCCGACGTGATGTCTGAACATGAATTTTGCTAGATAAGACTCCAAGTGATGGCGAGCCGTACCCCTGTGCTTTTTGTTTCGCCATTTTGCTGATCCCCATAAGCGTTCTATTTTCTGGGTATGAGTGCCAGTCGTACGATCCACAAAGTTGTACTTATGGTTCACCGTAAAGTGACGGAAACTAGCTTCCTCCAGTTCTTTTGTTTTATAACCATTCCAGCAGTCCGTGTAGATCACCGATCCCTCACTAACGTGCTTGGATGTTCTCCATGAGGGTTCACGCAGTTCTGTTTTCTACTTGAACCAAGAAACACTCGTTGTCGTCGCGACAAATGCCACCTAAAATCCACTGTTGCGGCAGTACTCTCCCTGCATTATTCTTCCGCTTTACGAAGAGGGATTCATCAATCTCCACGATTTTATCAGGTCCTCCTATTTTATTGGCTGAATGTCTTATCATGAATTCGGAGCAGACTTCCCTCATGTAATTATTCCAGTCGATGACTGCTGTTTGTCGCATGTTTAATTATTTGTTGCACCATCGGATTGAAGTGAGTTCCTCGCTCCAACAGTACATGAACCGCAATGCCGTGAGAAAGGATATTCTTGATCCACTAAACCAATTCTCCAAACGAAAACCTTTCTTCTTTTTGCAACCCCTGACATTGCATCTCCAGATGGTATGTTTTCCAACATAAAGTTGCATACTATGGCCATTTTCACAAATCCTTTCAGCGGGCAAAATGCATTTCTCTTGGAAAAAAGCTATAGCATCTTTTTCCGTCGATGGCAGATTGAAAATAGTAAGCATATTAAATGTTTAACAACGAACAGAAATTCCCTTTTCCCGCCAAGGCCGCTATCAGTTTAACCGAAATCAAAGACGCTAATTAATCACTAAATTAGCTGGTGCAAGTGTCGCCATCTATCGATTAAGTTAGACAACTTTTCCGGGGCCTCGCTAAAATTGAAGTACCGAGTACTTTTTTCGCTTACTCTTTGGTTCAGTATTGTTCAGCATAGTCTGTAGTGGTCTTTAGTCGACGCACTACTGATTTATATTAGCTCTACCAATTCTAATTATTAATTTTTTTTTTCTCCTTCTTTTGCAGTGACCTGAGCCGGATTCCACCATGTCCGTTCCAGTTGCAGCGACGAAGGGAGTAGAGGAAGAGCGTGCCAACGCCACCACAGCCACCAAGATGGTTCCACCCGATGGAGGATACGGGTGGGCCGTCGTTGGTGGCTGCTTTCTCATAACCTTTCTCCTTTCAGGATTCGTCAAGTCCTTCAGCGCTCTGAAGGTGGCGATCTTCCTGGAGTTTCCTGATACCTCTCCGTCCCAGGCGGCCTGGATCCCGGGGCTGCTAGGGACCCTCTCGCTGGTCTTCTCACCGGTGACAGGGATCCTCATGTCTACCTTTGGATACAGGCCGCTCGTGTGTCTGGGCGAATTGCTGTGCAGCGCTGGCCTTGCCCTCAGCTACCTGGCCACCTCTGGTTCCTTCTTCATAGGTACCATTGGAGGCCTCATGGGGGTCGGTGCAACCTTCGCCGTCACCACCGGCATAGTGTGCACTGGAAAGAACTTTACGACACGGAGGCCGGCAGCGATGGCCGTCGCCCTGTCGGGAGGCTGCTTCAGGGCCATGGTCCTGCCCACTGCGATCAATGAGCTGCTGCTGGCAGTCGGCCTGCATTACACCTTCGTCGTGCTTGCCGGCTGCTTCATGCTCATTGCTGTCTGTGGCCTGCTCTTCATTCAGCCCGAGAGCCGCTTCCGCAAGGTGCCTGCCAGCGGAAGCAAAGATGCTGTCGTCGTGACCCCTGCGGAAGCAGGAGAGCCAGCACCCAGGTCCTGCGTGAAGGTGGTCGCCGAGAGGCTGTGCACGAGTACTTCGACCTTCGCGATGGGTATGGGCAACCCTCACTTCCTGCACTACATTCCCCAGCACGCCAAGTTGCTGAGGATCGAGAAGAGCAGTGCCACGCTGCTTCTCGCCTACTCCGGTGCCAGCGACCTGGTCGTGCGCCTCTCGTATGGTCTCCTCGCAAGCCGTTCTCCCCTGCCAAGGACAGCCGAATACATCGCAGCCGTCTCCGTCTCGGCTGCAGCCATCATCTCACTGCCTTTCTGCTGCGAGTACTGGCAGCTCGTCGTCGCCGCAGGAGTAGGAACCGGAGTGTGGACATCCTGATCCCCCTCCTGCTTAGCTCGAATCACGGAGTCGACAACATGAATGGCACCTTCACCCTGGTGCGGCTCTTCCAGGGAGTGGCCAACCCCATCTACCCTCCCATGGCAGGACTGCTCCGGTCCATCGGTGGCGACCGCACATTCCTGCTCTTCATGGGATCGAAGATGTGCGTGATCACGGCCTTCGGCGTCGCCTTGCACGTCTCTGCTGTCGTGATCCAGAGGAGGGGTCGGGCGGGAGCGTCGCTCAAGGAACGGCTCGACGTCTTCACCACCACAGTGTAATGTCGGGAAGCGGCCTCCCCTTCCGGGACTGACCACGAAGTCGGGGAAGGAGTTAGCATCCTAAATTGGAAAAATTTAAAAAATAAATAAGTGAAAATAAAAAAAAATATAAAAAATTTCTTAAAAGAAAAGACACTCTCGCTGTTTCCTGTATGTTTGTATTTTTTGTATGTTACTTTCGCTGTGCATTGCATTTTCTTTTTATTGTTTTCTATGTTGTTGTAAAACTCTGCACATTGTGCTATGAGACCAAGTCTACCAGAGAGACAGACAACTTTTAAACACGCCAGCGCAACGCGCTGCCAGACTTAAGCCTGGATAAAGTGTGAAGGGAAGTTGAGTCACACGACTCGTCATAATAAGAGAAAAAAAATTCACAGGTCCTCGACACCCAACCCATGTAGCCCCTTCCTGTAGATAAAGTGAGAGGGGTGGGGGAGAATATACCAAATTAAATTTAACACGACCCGGACACCCAACCAGCAATACCGCCTGGTTATGACAATTAAGAACAAAAAATTACCAAGAAACAATACCTATCACGTCCCACTAGGCACCAAGCCTATGAGACCATGTAACTAATTGTCAAATTCCATATCCAAAGAGGAATCCTCGAATACTTTATTAATCTCTGCCTTGTCCCCTTCTGATGTAGTAGAAACCACACCAGGAGAAGGGCGTTCGGCATACCATACATCAGCAAAACCATGACAAAGGGCCCTAATGGCCCAAGATATAGAATACCATTTACCACCGAAAGAAAGGAGCAGTTGGTGACCCAAACACAAAATTCTTCCAACAAAACCATAATGTACAGAACTTCCCGATCGACATACTCATGTAGGCCATCACCATACGATCACGCAGACCATATTTCCATTTCCAAAGGACTGTTTCGGGACTCCGAACAATATGATTGAAAATCAAATCGTTCCGAGCCCTCCACAGTTGATATTTAACTTCTGACAGCAGAAAATTACGTACGTAATTCCTACTGCCAGGGGCCAGCACAGGAACACGGTACAGGAGGGTAATCCGGTCATACGGAGTAATCTGCAGCGATTGAGCAAGAAGCTCTCAAAGGCGTCGTGCGAAAGTACAGGAGCAGAGAAGATGCTCGCAGTCCTCCGGTTGACCACACTGGCCACAAGCATCACTCTGCACCACGCGCTGCTGGGAGAACCGCAATCCGGTGGGTAAAATCTCGTGTGCTGCCTTCAAATTAAACTGCCAATACGAAGCTGGAATACAAGAACTATTCAAATTGCACCAGGCAACATCCCAGGGAAGGCCAGGCAGACATCGAACGACAGCCGCCTCGTCCACCCCGAGCGCCGCCTGGTACACTTGTGAACGTATATCCTTACTAGCAAAATCTAATATTAACAGATTATAAGTACTGCAAAATAACCTTAACTCTAGGTAGTGGCAATAAATACAGGGCGCAACAGCACCACGATAATCAACAATAGGCAACAACTCATGGCCAAATGGGCCAAGAAAAAACCGAAGAAATGCTGACACAGGAACAATTACATCTACGAGCCTAGAACTCACGTAGATGTTTCCTCTTTTCATTGGTTTATTGTCTTCTCTTATATTCAGATTTTGCCTCTCCATTCTTTATCTGAAACGGAGTATAGTTGAATGATGATATTAAAATTACGTGTTTTTAAGTTTCGTACGACATTTTACTGGAAACTACCCCCAATTCTTTTATTCTAGACATTATTTCTTCACAATTTTCTAATTTTCATCTTTGTTTCTCTCGCACTCTGAATGACGCTTAAAGATAACACATAACGACATATTTCTCCTAGCTCGTGTTCTGTATTGACAGACTTCCGACCACACATGGAATGGTAAAGGAACTGTAGCAATGATACCAACTCACAAAATTCCTTAGACGACTGTACAAAAACTTTCAACGACTTTGAGTCGTAATTATTAGTGTCATTTATTCTCATGATGTGTGGGTTTGACATAGCCGAGGACACTTGTTCGCCTAAGAAGTAACATAGCACTTGGCCAGAGGGTGCTCAAGGTCATCCATTCACCTGACCAACTAGAGCAAGGGCCACAACCCTTTTTAAAATCCCTTGAGAAGCATCACATTCCAAAATTTCCCCAAATCTCTTTCACAAATAACACTAACATAAGGACACTCGCCTTATATAACACTTGTACTAATCTAACATCACTCTCCTAACACTAATCTCAGTGACAATCACCCTGGGGATGCTCTCTTCTCCAGCATGTAAGTTAATAATCAATACAGCATCATAATGATTAGTGACGCTAAGAGAACTTCAATGCGGCTAACTTATTCGCAATAACAAATATATAGTATCGACACATGTCCATGACAAACGATAAATCTGACAATTCCTAATGACGTTATAAATCTCACGTAACAATCAATAACTGTACTACAGAAGCTGACTCCTCATGAGCGAACACAATTTCAAGTGACAAAAATAATATTACGCATTGGATATCTCCACGAGGTTGATAATTCTGAAGGCACAAAGAAAATAATACTGAAGCTTACTTCTAACGAACAAATACAATTTGGAATAACAATAATAATACGTAATGGATATCTCCATGAAGTTGACAATCCCCAAAACAGAAGACGTAACTCAACAATACCGAAAATGTAGAGATCACATCATGTATTACTTCACTAGTGTATACGATATGTGGCGCGTGTCATTCACGAATTACGTTTCTCCTAACTATTGCGTATAGTGCGTGTTCAATTGATGTGTCAAAGAATCAGAACACAAGCTTTATATTTTTTCTCAGCGCCCTTCGAAATAGATGGACTCCTGCGCTGATTCCACTTCTGTTGTGTGTGGGGGGGTTGGCCAATGAGTACTCTGCAGGCTCGCCCAGAAGCAAAGCTATCTACGTGCATTTCGTCCACTCCGTGGATCTTCCGTTTGGTGCATTGGAACAGCTCAGAATTCGCCGAATCTTCCATTTCGTGGCAGCGACAGCTAGAGCGGTAAGAACGGTAGCTGATTCGGCTTGGTCACTTGGGTGTCCCCATATGATGGGCGGCATGCCGGGAAAGCTCTGCAATTCGTTCCTGTAGGAATCTCTAGACACCAGCGTTAAGCTCGTGTGTGTGGCGGTGGCCGCTACGGCAGTGGAGGTGGTGATGCAGTCCAGCGGGTTTGGTGACCTCGTAACAAGCGAGGGTCGAAACGGGGGTGATCCTGTCTGCATTGGGGGAACAGTGACTCTACCATTTGGGCCACGGTGAGGCAATGAATCCAGTGTGGGGTCGGTCTTTGTGGGAGAGTACTCGAATTTGGCTGGGTAGCAAGTGGCTCGTGGGATTATGGTCGCTGCTCGGTCTGGATGGCCTGTGACGTGGTTCTAGGTGGCTCGAGGTTCCAAATCTCACTCGTGGTCTTTTGGCTCCGATTCTGAGTTCGTCCTGTGTTGGGGAGTTCGGTGAAAGCCACTTGATTCATCAGGCCTGGACAGCCTTGAGTAAAAGGAGGGAAGAAAGGAGGAATATTAATTCTACATAAAAATTCAAGTGATATAATTTGTTTAAAATTAAAGTCAAAGAAAATAAAGTTATTTATTCATAAGAATTTTATTAAAATAATTGAGAATATTTGAAAATTAGTTACCAGAATTCTAAAAATAAATAACTACCAATTGAAGTTTTAGAAATTGAACTGAAATACGACATGCTATATTTTTAAAAATTAGGGAAGGAAAGAAGTTGACGCTTTGACGTTGTACACAGTGCAGACGTGTGTGCGTGTGTTGTTATGTAAATTTACACGTGGCAGACGATAGCGGTGGAAAGGCGCCAAGGCAAGCAGCGTAAGGAGAAGTCAAAGATTTTTCAAGACTATTTTAAGAAGATGAGTTTCTCTTTCGTTATTTAGTTCCGTTATACTGTACATTACCGAATGTAGAATATTATTTTTCATTATCTCAACCTGCGAAGTGCACGTTGCTGTCACTTGTGGACAAGAGTGTCTAAAGACTTATTATTTTTTTGAGACTTTTTTAATTTTTTGCTCAACGACTTTAAGTCAAAATATTCCTCAGTTCTTGATAGCTTTCAAGAACAGCAAATGGCTGAAGAGAATGATAATAAAAGAAAACGTAGCATGGAAGAACATGAGCCATTACCATTAAAGCTACCTCCAACAGGGACCAAATTTTTAAAAGATAATGAAACAGTGGAATTAGCTAATAACATTGGCCTTCAGAAATTCAGTATAATGATTAAGAGAAAAATCCATTCTATCCCAACTGCAAAACCACAAGCACTTAAGCGAGCTTTATCAGTATACATTTCCAATCGTAATGAGGTTAAAGATGTACATATTACCAAGACCAAAAATATCGTAATTAACAGTTCTTCTATGACATGTGCTCAAGATATTTTAGGCAACTCAGAATACTTTCTGTTGCTGTTACAAGTACTTTATTAACAGAGACACTTACCACTCAGTTTATATTAAGATATATATATAGAGCACACTATTACAATGGAAGAATTGCAAAAAGAGCTCATATTAGATAATCTGACAGTTGTGGAATTACGTCGCTTTTATCGTAAAGAAGGACTTCAATACATCCCAACACAATCTGTTCTTGCCACTATTTTAGGACACTATTGTCCTTCGGATGTTCATTTATGGTGGCATGTACAACGACCATCCATATTCGTAAAAACACCACGCCGCTGCACCAACTGCCAACGCTATGGGAATTCAGTTAAAACTTGTCGCAGTAAACAACGTTGTAGTCAGTGCCGAGACGAACATGCCTCCAGGGCCGCCGAGAGAATTTATGGGCCCCTATGTAATATTATGCTCGGGGCCCCCCTTGAAAAATTTTTATCTTTACAAATCATTAATAGCAATTATTCTGGACACAATGATGACATTCAGAGGAAAAAAAGCCTGTTGCGCAGTCAGGCATGCATTTTTTGCACCTTCACTGTCCACATTCACTTTTACACCGACTTCGAACAAAGTTCTACTCCCTTTCTTAATAACTTCCAATTTTTTATTTCTCTCCTTTCGCTTCTCACCTCCTGACTTATGCTTATACTTGTCCATTGTTCAGTTAGACTATAGCACCAATGAATATATCATTTTACTAAACAAATGACAACGAAATGCTGAAACAAATGTGCCGACAAGAGACTCTTAAACTGTTGTATTTGTAACACTGACACACAGATCACAGACGATGTTACTGGAACTCGAAACATGAACAATGTAATATACCTGATCGCACGGGTTGGGTTTGGGAGAGTCCAACTGTTGCTACTGCTGCAGGGGTGGGGTGGTTAACAGGGAAAATACAAGCAAATGCTGTAAGTTAACGCGGACAAAAGAAGATGTTAAGAAATGGTTCATTCAATTACTATTAATGAGATAATATGTCATAATCCAACTAGTGTTTCTTTTTAAAAGCATATTATAACAAATAATGTTCTTGTGGAATTTTATAGGATCGATATATAACCTAACTAAGAATAATTTTTTGTAAGAAAAAGTAAAGAGTCACTTAATCTGACGGGCCCTTATTGCTGACGGGCCCCTATGCACTAGTCCCCCTTGCCCCCCCCCCCCCCTGTCGGCGGCCCTGCATGCCTCCAACCTATGCCATGCACCCACTCCTTATTGTTGTCTATGTAAAGGATCTCATACAACCACTGACCAACACTGCCCTCTATGGGTACAAGAAAAGGAGATATTAAACTACAAAACAGCAAATAAGATTATTAAAAGCAAAACATATGCATCTGTCGTGAAAAAACAGAATACACTAGACAATTCTAACAACATTGTTAACGCATCATGGATTGAAACACTTCAGAAAACTATTACAGAGAGCATTACAAAGGCGATCTCGAATGTAAAAAAACATTTCACAGAACTGTTTAGTGCAGTTATCGTATCTAGAGTAATACCTCGACCATCAGAAGAGAAAACCCAAACAGATATTCCTTCTTCGAAACAATTGTTGATAACAGAAACATCACCTAAAATTGAAAATTATGATGTGTTATCAATAAATAAATCTTCCTCATGTGTTCAACCAGCAACTCTTCAAATAAATTCGTCAGGAAATAAAAAAAAATTAACCCAACAAAAGAAAAGCATCTTAAAACCTCTAGAAACGGAAGTTAGCCCTATGGAATATAACAGCAATTTTCCATCAACTTCAAACAATAATTTATTATATTAAATTAATTAGGCAGATAGATTTTTTTTATAATAGTGTATATTTTTTAGTAAAAAAAATGCTAAAAATTGTCCCTTTTGTAAATCACATAATATGGCAAAATATCCAAATAACAAAATTATAAAGTATTGAAATATGTGCAACATGCGAAACACTAGTACATCTATATTTGAGCTTATGACCACAATAGGAATATCATATTACTTTAGTGTTAATGTTTTGCGAATAACTAATATTTTGACGATTTAGATTGAAATGCCTTTACCATTAAATAAAAATTATTTACCAGAAATCAATCTAGCCCGTCACTCTGACCCTTCATTGACCTAGAATTCGACAACCGTTTCTCTCCGTTCTTCCGTTCTGCTCATTTCTCTCCTATCTGAGGTATACTTGAGGTGAAATGACTAACTCATCTTCCTGATCAGAATGGAAAAATTAAAATGGATTTAAAAACCTTGATCAAACTGATCTGACAATTTTCATGTTGCTTTTCCTTTAGGGAACGTATTTTGCATTCAATTAGAGAACAATGAAGTGTGCAAATTAAAAAAAATATATATAATTTGTAATATGCGCATTCACCACTCACAATCTTGCTCTTATTCTCGTGCCTGTGGTAAATGATCCCCCATATCTCTCTTTCCATATTCATTTCCCAATAATCCTAACAATCGTCATGATATTAAGGCATTTTGAAGTGTTGCAGTCTCTCAACTGATCTGCGGCTTACGTTCATTAAACAGAGGACACACTTCAAAGCATACATACAATACCAATGTCATGCAACATTAATCTACAAGTCTTCTACACAATGGAGTAACGGAATTTGTAAGGTCCAGAAGCACCGTAGCAAGAGTACACTTGTAAAGTTAGTGCACTAACAGAAAAAGTAACATTTAATTAAATAGGTATTCTAATCAAGTAATCATTTGATGATGATGAATCATTTAGCAAAATCTATCGGTAGCTTTTAATTTTAAAAACCGGGCGACTAATATGTAAGTGTTCGTAAATTCTTAAACATAATCGTAATAAATAACTAATATTGTTTTATATTATTTAAAAAATATTGATTTTAGTTAAATTTTAGATAAATTGAATCGTTTAAATTTTTTATGCATATTTAATTTTTCTTCCCTTTTGGTCAACGGCTATCCAGGCCTCATGTATCAAGGTGACCTTGTCCCTCCTCCACGCACTAGCACCTCATTGACTTTACAATAAAAACGATAGATATATGAATTGGAATAATATATCCTCAAAAATGTTATTTACTGTTCCAGCAGACAAACATTGTGTGATATAATACTTCTGTTTGATTGACACCAAAGTCAACTGTGACTTCGGTTTTAGTAAGGCATGTCCTGGTATGTAAAGGTCTGTGCCAACTCTCTCCTATACGTTGCAAATTAAAAGCAAATATATGAATGTAAAATACAATCGTTAAATTACTATATATATGTACATATAAAGATGCATCATATCTATATATACACTACAGGAATAAAAATTGCAACACCTCTAAGAATTAATGCCATTTTATTAAAACGCAGGCAGCTCTTACCATACACTGAGATGTGAGATTGATTATATTATCAAAAAAAATGGAAAATTACCACTTTACCTACCCAGTAAACTGATATAAGTATTATGATGTTGAACCGCTCCACACAGCAATGCATTCATGAACACGACGGGAAGATAATATTTCAGCTCTATAATGTAATCCTGAGGGATAGAATGCCAAATAGTGTGAAGTGGCTGTTCCATTTCAGTGACAGTGGTTGGCGCCCTTCTTGGGATTTTGTTGAAGCTGTCGGCCCATCATGCCCCAGACGTGTTCAATAGGCGAAAGGTACGGCGAGCGTGCTGGTCATGGTAGTATATGAACTTTTTGCTCGTGTAGATATTGCAAAATAATGCGGACTCTGTGGGGACGGGCGATATTTTGCTGGTGAAAGGTTCCGTGCTGCTGAACATTGGCTGAAAAATGAAAGTAACATATCGTTGGGCAGTTAGAGATCCCCTTATGATGACCAGTTCTGATAGAGATGTCTGACTAATGGCACCGCACACCAAGACACCAGGTGCTGGAGCTATGTGACGATGTTCCTTTCCCCTGGATGACGGCGAACACGTTGTCTACCGTCATGCTGACCAAGACAAAAATGAGATTCGTCGCTAAACTCCACGGTACTCCTCTCTTGTTCGTTCCAGTTCTGTCTGAGGAGACACCACTGAAGACGTGCTTGCACGTGGGCAGATGTGAGGAGCAAACGCAGTGCTGGACGATAGGCTTGCAATGAAAACTGTAAAAGCCTGTTGTTTACCATCCGCCTGGTAGATATTCGATACGTTACCTGTTGCCAGTCCTTTTGCAGTTACATTGTAGTCGCGAAACTTTCACTCAATGCCATGTGTCCCAAATGGCGGTCCTGTCGCTCTGTGGACATACGTCGTCTTCCTGATCCTTGGCGTGAACCCACTGGCGCCATAAGTGTACCATGGTGCTGGGATTGTGGCAACAAAGTTGGCCATGACTCTGTACAAAAACCAGCTTCTCTAAGGCCGATGATTACTCCACGCTCAAAGTCTCTGTTAGAACTGCTGTCGACGTCTGCGTAAGGGCATCTTTAGCAGTTTAGAACAATTTCCACAACGTTTTGTCAACCAGGGAGATTTGGTTGCTTTTATCTGTGTTTGATTGCTCCGTACTTGTGACGTCAGTACGCGCCTGTCCGATCGTCCTACAAACCTAATCATTTCCATGCATTTTTATATACTACCGCCTCCCTAAATTTTGTCACAGTTCCATAACTTCTTTCAAGTGTTGCATTTTTTTTCTGCAGTGTAACTAAGTACAGGTAACTCAACAGTCACTTTCAAAGCAGACTGGAGGAAGAAGAAAAAGATCATCCTTACAAGAGAAGCGCCTAACGTAAACCGGAACGTAAATCGAAGGACCCTCAGGATCCGAAATTTCGTAACGTTTATCACATCTACAACAGCAAACACCCACATACACCATTTTTTATCTAGCACTGGTAGATCATGGTTTGACCTTTATGTGACTTCTAAACTGACCTTTTAGAACACGTCGGAAGTCAAATTTTATAATAAAGTTGAGGGAAGGGAATTCACTGAGCAGCTGTTAGGAGACAGATGACAACCTCCCATTATGGCCATCCAGCGTGTTCTTTAACGTTGGATTGCTTTACCTATGGACGGCATTTTTTTTTTTTGGATACAATGGGTTAAATGGCCAAGTCACAAGAACCCCGAATGTTAAAAGAAAGTTGGGGGAAGGGAACTCACTGAACAGCTGTTAGGAAATAGACGATAACCTCCCA
Organism: Ryuthela nishihirai; assembly: GCA_038380435.1. Taxonomy (NCBI): domain Eukaryota; kingdom Metazoa; phylum Arthropoda; class Arachnida; order Araneae; family Heptathelidae; genus Ryuthela; species Ryuthela nishihirai. Next base: position 33,700 of record JAWZYU010000353.1, on the reverse strand, counting down.
TCATGACCATCCAGCGTGTTCTTTACCGTTGGGTTCTTTTACTTATGAACGACATTTTTTGTGGGGGGCTACAATGGGTTAAATGGTCAAGTCACAAGAACCCCAAGTGTTCAGAGAAGGTTGGGATAAAGGAACTCACTGAACAGCTGTTTGGAGCAGATGATAGCCTCCCACCATACCCATCCAGCGTGTTCTTTAACGTTCGGTTGATTTTCCTGTGATCAGCAATTTTTTTGGATACAATGGGTTAAATGGCCAATTCACAAAAACCCTGAGGGTTCAAAGAAATTTGGAAACGGGAACTAACTGAACAGATGTTAGGAGACAGATGATATTGTCCCATCATGGCCATCCAGCGTGTTCTTTAACGTTGGTTTCTTTTAGCTATGAAAGGCATTTTTTTTGGATGCAATATGTTAAATGGCCAAGTCACAAGAATCCGAGGGTTCAAAGAGGGTTGGTAAAGGGAACTCACTGAACAGCTGTTAGGAGACAGATGATAGCCTTCTATCATGGCCATCCAGCGGGTTCAATAACTTTGGGATGTTTTACCTGTGAATGGCATTTTTTGGATACAATGGGTAAAATGGCAAAGTCACAGGAACCTTGAGGGTTCAAGAAAGTTGAGGACGGGAATTCACTGACAGCTGTTAGGAGACATGTGAGAGCCTCACATCATGGCCATTCAGCAGGTTCTTTAACGTTGAGTAGTTTTACTTACGAACGGCATTTTTTTTCGATACAATTGGTTAAATTCCAAAACACGAGAACCCCGAGGATTCAAAGAAGGTTGGGGAAGGGAACCCACTGAACAACTGTTAGAAGCAGATGGTAGCTTCCCATCATGGCCATCTAGCATGTTCTTTATTGTTGGGTTGTTTTACCTATGAAAGGCATTTTTTTTTGGATACAATGTGTTAAATGGCCAAGTCACAGAACCCCGAGGATTTAGCGAAGGTTGGGGGAAGGGAACTCACTGAACAGTTGGTAGAAGACAGATGATAGCCTCCCGTCAAGGCCATCTAGCGTTGTCTTTAACGTGCACAGGGTATGGCTCTCCAGCACACGGCTTAAAGTCCCATCCGACGGGAGGCGGCCTTTTCAAACCCATCGGTGTCCCTTACGGAATTAGGATAGGGCTGGGTTTTATAAAGATTTATTATTTTTTATTTTTAGCATCAAATATTCGTAGCAGTGAAAGAGTTAGAATCATGTATTAAGTCGATAAACATAATGAAAAAAATAAACGTTATAAATTTCAGGTTGCAAACAACTTTATTGTTAACATGAATATTTATGATATATTTTATTTCATATATTTTTATCTTATCTACTATAATAATAGGCTAACTTTTTAAAGCAGTCTAGTTGCCAGATCGTCAAATTAAACTATAAATTGAAACGTATTTTTAACGGATTATGAGAAGATTGGTGTTCGTTGAATGGCTACTTCACCCTCACAGTAAACAGTTCGTACGTTATCGATTTACGCAACATTCGAAATTTCGAAGCATGGTACTGATGACTTTTTGAACTTAAGTGCATCGAATGATAGAAAGAGGGAATAATAATTATATATAGGAAAGTGTGCTGTGAAATACTTGCCGGAATAGCTGCATCTGTTGAATAAGAGTCGAAATTTGTAACTGAAAAATGTATTTTACTAGATATCAGAAGTTTAGTTTTCATTGAATGGAAATTTGATTGAACAGTCACAGTTACGCCATTACAATTTTATTTCAATCTCAGCTTCCGCAGAGACCATTCTCGAACTTCCTGTAATGTTCACCGACCGTAAATTAAAAGAAAATAAGAGTACTTGTATCTGTATGTCTAAATTTTACACAGGTAGTTTTATTTACCTATGAAAAAATAACAACTTAATAACAAAAATAACAATCGAGAATATTATTTTTATCCCTTTTTATTTCATATGTTTTTACACGAATATTGAAGTCTCATCGCGAATAGTTTAGTCGCATTATTTTTCCATGCCATGTTATAGAATATATAACTGATATCACACGTATTCAAAAACACAAAGTGTGAGCAAAAGTATTTTCACATATTTTCAATTCTATTTGTATATTTGGCAACGGAACGTGAATTCGAAATAAATAAACGAACTATAAATGAACTGATTTATTAACTAAGGCAAGAAAATTGCATAAATCATAAACAATTTCTTAACTAATCACACAAAACAACAATATGCTATCAAGCAGTATAAAATGATCCCAATTAATACAATTGCCAGATTTTCCTTTAAACAAAACGCATTTTTCTGCGAAACAGATAAATTGCTTTTTTACATGAAACTAAAACTTTTCTTAGCAGTTAAAAATCCAAAACTGATCACCGAACATAACACAAACTACAAGTATCTCCAAAACCACTCTTCTTACTACCAACGCTCACAGATTACGATTAATCTCTTTCTTCTGTACAAGATTCTCCGAACTACTATTAGACAATCAACTATCTGGTACATAATCACGGGCAAGCAGGGAACAAATAGAATTATGTTCTTTCATTTCAACTTCATCGTTCGAAGTCGTAAGTGACGTAATTCTCACTCTGTGCTATACCTCGAGTGGCACGTTGTAATACAGTGTCGTTTCACATTGTTGTACGTTCATATTCCGTTTCAGTATTGTGAAATTGAAGTCTTGTTCATAATACATAAGTAGGACAATAATTAGAGTTCTAACTCAGTGGCGGATCAGTGTTAATCTTATGGGATCCGCAACCCATGTTTTTAGAGTTGTGGCGGATCATTATCAACCACATTGGTGAAAACTCTCACTGTTTTAAGAGTTAAGTCGGACAATGCCGAAAAGAATACCTCACTCCAGTGATACATTAATCTGAAATTATATTATTGAGTTAAATTGGATGTAATAATTGATATATAACAGATGGTATTGGATAAAGTAAACAACCAACTCATAATTTCCAGAGTCTGTCACTTGGTTTCTGACGTCATCACCTTCACGCCATAAACTTTGCCGTTCGTCCGCCATCTTGGTTTCTGACGTCACCACCCGTCTAAAATCTCGAAATTTCCAGAGACGTCGCATGACTTCACCTATTAGAAGTTTTAACTTTTTAATTCATTTTTAGCCAATAGCATTTTTTTTTCATTCTCTGAAGCACAGTCATTTTATTCTATTTCAGTCTCTGTGGGATAGTCTTTCTTCTAGTATAAATACGGCATCCATCAGTCAGAATTCTCATTCTGTTGACAGTGACAGTTCTCTGCTGCTGTGTCTGTGTGATTTTTCAACTGCTAGAAATCATTATTGATAGTTCTCGGCGTCCTCGTGCAGTATAAATCAGCTATTTCACAAGTCACTTTTTGTAATGTATCCATGCGATATATGTCATTAGACTTTCACGCTCCAGACGAATCTCGTTCGCCATAAGAGATATCACGATGGAAAAAGTCTCTTCATGTGCTCTCAATGTGAATCTACATTCTCAAGGGAAAATGCACACCTCCAGGAAAACCTAGACCTCCAGGAAAACACCTCCAGGAAACCCTACACCTCCAGGAAAACCTACACCTCCAGGAAAACACCTCCAGGTTCTTTCCACACCTCCAGGAAAACCTACAAATGTGAAGAATGTGCAATGGAGTTTAGAAGAAAAGACAATATTTTACAACATCAAAGAAAACCACACAATAATAAATGAAAACATTCTGAAGATGAAAAGACTCCCAGAATAAACAAAAATCCGGACCCTGAAGATCCCTGTCAGTTTACACAAGAAACGAAAAGGACCCTGTCAACACATAAGCTGATGGCAGCTGAAGAAACATCTATTGATCTCACCTTTTTCCTCGAGTCCTCGCGGGAGTCACTTCTAATTCATCTGAAAGAAGAATTGGCTTCTAAATGTAGCATTAAATTGTACCTTGCCGTGCAAGTGCGCTTCAGGAGAAAAATTTCCCCTCTAATTTCGAATACTGCACTCCGTTTTTCCGAAGCAACTGTGTCACAAATTTTCCTACATCATTCTTACACAGAGAACTGGATTCAGCGTACAAGATCAACACTTCATTTGAAGAATTTGAATGAGCACATAGTGGATTGGTACTGGATGCTGTAATCCACAGTAAAAAAGTTTCTCTCTTGCAGGGTCTAGTTATGTCCCTATTCCAAGAGAATTAGTATTAAAACACTCTATTGTAAATGTATGTAATTCTGACCAAAAATGTTTGGTCTGCTCTGTTTTAGCTTCTATTTATCCCGCTATAGGAAACACTGAGCGCCTTAACAACTATATACATTTAGAAGAAAAATTAAACATATCTGTCCTAATTTTCCCTATAAAAATAAATCAAATATCAAAATTCGAAAAAATGAACATCTCTGTCAAAGTTTTTTGAATAAAAGACAGAGGTGTTCCCACTCTACATCACACCATTCAGGTTTAAAGAACACGCAAATCTCTTACTGTTATCTGATGATGAAAAGCAGCATTATTGTTCTATTAAAAACCTGAGTAGACTTCTCAGTCCTCCCACCAAACATAACGGTGTGAGTTTTTATTGCGATTACTGCCTTCACCGTTTCACAAATGAATCATTCTTGAAGGATGATGTTCCCTATTGTCAAGAACATGGACCCCAGAGAGTAGAGTTTCTAACTGAAGAGGAGATATAGCCGAAATTCAAAAATTTAATGCTCCAACAGCCCTTTCGATATGTGATTTACGCCGACTTTGAATCATTCTTAGTGAAAGTTGACACTTGTATGCTTGATAGGTTGTTGTTTTTGTATAATGTCGTGAAATAAATATAATATAAATAAAAGTATTATATATAATATCGTGAAATGTCTTCATATTATTGTGACATATTTCCCATCTGTGAGGATGTTTAGGAGCAGCGAAGACACTGCCTTTATAAGAGAGAGAAAATTGTTTAGATATGTTCCTATCATGAAATAAAAGGGAGTTTAGGTAGGTGGCCGATAGCTCAGTGGTCAGAGCACCTGGCATGTTATCAGAAGGTCTTGGGTTCGTATCCCATTCATCTGAAGACAATGTTTCCTCTAAAATTGATATCGACGTTAAACTAAAAGTTATACCTTCCTTGTCAGTTTACCTTTGTCAGTTGAAAGAAAGTCGAGAAATTTCTTCAATGCATTTCATTTTAGTGTTACGACATACCAACATCACGTAATACAGTGCGACGCTGAAGGAATCCTAAACACTTTCATTCAAAGACACTGAAAGATTTGTGAATGATCCCTTATAGAATTGATATTTAAATCTACATTGATCATAATCGCTGCTTTTAGAATTCATTTCGATCTCCGCATGCGCAGAAACCTCTCTTGATCTGGCTTCAGATTAAAGAAATCGCTCTTTCTCTGAGCGAAAATAAACAAACTTGTATTAATTTCTCTAAACTTTGTGCAGGTAACTTTAGTTATATATGAAAAAATGAAACAAAAATAGTAGAAATAAGAATTCAAATATTTGCCGTTTTCTTAAAAAATGACGGGAAATTATTTTATCAGTAGTAACACCGGACATAACGAAGTATATCAAACACCGGACATAACGAAGTATATCAAAATTTGAAACATTTGCGAAATGGTGACATGTGAAATCTTTTCAGTCTAAAGGCAAAAATATCGATATTTGTAGATAGGTCCAGATCTATGAAAAATATCGAAGGGGGGAGGCAGACACTCGGTTTAGAATGCAGCAGAACACATCTCCTTCCGTTTTACAGATTAAAAAAAAACTTGAAAGATGAATGATATATAAACAAATTTAATATTTTTTGCATCTATTACCCTTTCTAGCTTTTTGAAGAGAGGGTCGAGTTATGCCCACCCCCTTTTTGTAGACGTTTTTGCAGAAGTAACAATGTTTTTCAAAGTGACAATCTCTTCCAATAGGGCACAGAAAGAAATAGTACTTATTTTTTCAAGGAAACGGTTGGGTCTAGTTGTTTTGCCTCTGAGCGGCACTTTTTTGCACACCATTTACTAAATGGCCAGGTCACATGCACCCCGAAGGTTCAGAGAAGGTTCGGAAAGGGGACCCACTGGAATGGCTGTTGAGAGACAGATGGTAACTTCCGTCAAGGCCATCCAGCGTGTTCTTTAACGTGCACAGGGTATGGCTCTCCCATAAATGGACAACGGCTTAACGTCCAATCCGACGGACGGCTGCCTTTCCAAACACATCGGTGTCCCCTGCTGACCGTGGGTAGAGAGGAGATAAAATTTCAACGCTGATCCAGCTGTGACTCGATCCTGGGAATACAGATTACGAGCCTGGCGCCCTACCGACTGAGCTACCTCCGCCAAGGAAACGGTAGATCGATCATAATAGTTATTCTTCTATTCACAAGGTTCAGTGTGGGAGAATCTGCGTTGTAACGAGTTACTCCATGAATAAATTCATGTTTTTAAGTCAAACATTATTCTCCTCTACTCCAGGGAATGTAAACAATGATATTTCAAAAACTAAAGGTAAAACATTATTTCTTTAGCACACAGTTTTCGCAATTCACAATATCAGTTGAAACAGGTCCCGATATAGAAAGGTATAGGGGGGAAAGAAACTGTTTCAATCTGTAAAGAAGTAAATAGGAGGGGAGAGAGCGTAATTTTAAAAGATCAGAGCTCAGAAAATTACAATACCGAGCACCGGGCAACATGTTGATGCACATAATCTCCTTCTCCGAACTCGTAAAGAACATATAGTGTCAATATGGCATTTCACAAATGTGGAAAAAGGATTTTCAGTTCTATTTGGATATTTGGCAACGGAAAAAGAATTCCAAATAAATAAACTTAAATGAATTGATTTATTACTAAGGCAACAAAACTGCATAAATCATAAGCAATTTCGTCACTAATCCCACAAAACACCACTATGCTATCAAACAGTATAAAATGATCGCAATGATCGCATTTGCCACAGAAGAAAGAGCACTGAGGGTTGTTCTATTCTTAGGTGGAAGCAGTCAAATTGCAATCACCATGCTGTCAGTACCAAGTAGAAAATTCCATGGAGACTTCTTTCTTCCAGTCCACTCCTGTTCTACAAAGATCCGACTGTTCTTACAATAACAGAAGGTCAGGAAAGCACTAGTTAATTATCCTTTCCTTGTCTATTTACAGTTCGATCCTACTGGCGCGAAGTTTAGAAATATTTCCATTATGTAGGGCGCGATATTCAAAACCGCTCTCCCACAACGTATCAAATGAATGTGCCGTAATAAACCAATATAGAAGATCTTAAAATAACAACTTTTCTTAAAATTCCACTGGTAGTTATTTATTTTTTATCACTTTGGCAATTCATATTATAATTCTATAAAATGTTCTAAGAAAAACCAAATAAATGATTTTTTTAATTTCACTTGTTTTAAAATCAATGGCTTTAACTTAAATTTTAACCCAACTGAAATTAATTATATATATATATATTCAAAATTGGTTTTTCTTCTTTTTTCCTTCCTTTTGTTCAAGACTGTCCAGGCCGAAGTTCTCATCCTCAGATCAAAGGGACGAATTTGAGGCCGAAGTTCTGACAGGCCGAAGTTCTCATCCTCAGATCAAAGGGACGAATTTGAGGCCGAAGTTCTGACAGGCCGAAGTTCTCATCCTCAGATCAAAGGGACGAATTTGAGCACAGGATCAAAGGACCCAAGTTCGATCCTCTGATCAAAGGGAGCAGTCTTAACCAGGATCAAAGGGCGGAAGTTCTCATCCTCAGATCAAAGGAACGAATTTGAGCACAGGATCATAGACCCAATATATGAAGGCGGACTTGGGTTAAGAGACTGGATTTCGACTGAAGAACAAAATTTCAGCTTTGCTGCATTATAGAGTTCTTTGAAAAATACTTGGAAAATGTCTGAAATACACCTACGTTCATCAGGTGTTTTGCCTCTATTACTAATATTAGAATTCTCAAAAAGCAGGAATTATTTGGAAAGAGCTCTTTTTAAGGTGTCATGCGTAAACTACCCGATTCTCTTTTAGCTGAATTCACCACACTTCCTCTTATGCAACACCACGTAACTTACGGTCAGAATCCCCCCTTCCTGTTTATGTGTTTCTTTTCTAAGGTTGTACACTTTTCGTGCTCCATTTAGCTTAGAAAGTGACTGTTGCGTTACGTAGAGTTAATTAGAAGTGGTGGCTCAGTGGTTAGTGCCCCGGATCAAAGGACCCAAGTTCGATCCTCGGATCAAAGGGAGCATGTTAGCCCAGGATCAAAGGACCGAAGTTCTCATCCTCAGATCAAAGGGACGAATTTGAGCACAGGATCAAAGGACCCAAGTTCGATCCTCGGATCAAACGGAGCAGTTTTAGCCCAGGATCAAAGGGCCGAAGTTCTCATTCTCAGATCAAAGGGACGAATTTCAGCACAGGATCAAAGGACCCAAGTTCGATCATCGGATCAAACGGAGCAGTTCTAGCCCAGGATCAAAGGGCCGAAGTTCTCATCCTCAGACCAAATGGACGAATGTGAGCACAGGATCAAAAAAGACCCAAGTTCGGTCGGATCAAAGGGAGCAGTTTTAGCCCAGGATCAAAGGGCCAAAGTTCTCATCCTCAGATCAAAGGGACAAATTTGAGCACAGGATCAAAGGACCCAAGTTCGATCCTCGGATCAAACGGCCGAAGTTCTCATCCTCAGATCAAAGGGACGAATTTAAGCACAGGATCAAAGGACCCAAGTTCGATCCTCGGATATATGGGAGCAGTTTTAGCCCAGGATCAAAGGGCAGAAGTTCTCATCCTCGGATCAAAGGGACGAATTTGAGCACAGGATCAAAGGACCGAAAATCGATACTCGGATCAAAGTGAGCAGTTTCAGTCCAGGATCAAAGGGCCGAAGTTCTCATCCTCAGATCAAAGGGACGAATTTGAGCACAGGATCAAAGGAACCAAGTTCGATCCTCGGATCAAAGGGAACAGTTTCAGCCCAGGATCAAAGGGCCGAAGTTCTCATCCTCAGATTAAAGGGACGAATTTGAGCACAGGATCAAAGGAACTAAGTTCGATCCTCGGATCAAAGGGAGCACTTTTAACCCAGGATCAATGGGCCGAAGTTCTCATCCTCAGATCAAAGGGACGAATTTGAGCACAGGATCAAAAAGGACGCAAGTTCGGTCCTCGGATCAAAGGGAGTAGTTTTAGCCCAGGATCAAAGGGCCGAAGTTCTCATCCTCAGATCAAAGGGACGAATTTGAGCACAGGATCAAAGGACCCAAGTTCGATCCTCGGATCAAAGGGCCGAAGTTTTCATCCTCAGATCAAAGGGACGAATTTGAGCACAGGATCAAAGGACCCAAGTTCGATTCTCGGATATAAGGGAGCAGTTTTAGCCCAGGATCAAAGGGCAGAAGTTCTCATCCTCAAATCAAAGGGACGAATTTCAGCACAGGATCAAAGCACCCAAGTTCGATCCTCTTATCAAAGGGAGCAGTTTGAACCCAGGATCAAAAGACCTATGGTCCAGCCTAGAATAAGGCATGGATACGTGTTTTCTGGTTTGTCTTTCTGCTGAGTTCTCTGCGTCCTCACAGACCTCTGTCGCATATTATACAGACAGGCTCCTCTCAGACATCTTTAGCGATCAGCTGATTGAGGGTTTTTTGTTGTTTTTTAAAACGTAAAATATAGATTATTATCATCGAGAAATTGGAAAAAAAATCTGTTTTTAAAAATGTAGATATTTAGTACTACCAATTCGAACTTAGGGCAAGGGAACACAAATACTAACATCGTGTCCTTCAAAGGCATTGATCGATTTATGATTTAGAATCATAGAATACGAATTCCAATATACAATATTAATTTTCGCTGTTTTTCACATTTATTTCGATCTTTGCATTAGTAGAAATTTTTCTTGAACGCATTTCAAGAAATACAATAGGTCAATAAATAAGTCAGTCAGTCAGTCAGTCAAAAAATCTCTAGCCTAGCGGAAACTCGGGGTTTATCGTCCTTCTCTTCCAGATCGTCAAGAATCGAGCAAATTGCCTAAAAGCAAGACCTCACCTTAGCTCAAAGTTACTTTAAATTCTTTCAAAAAGATCAGAATTATGTAGAAATTCTCTCGTAACTTTATTTAAATTAAATTTATTAAATTTAATTAAATTAAAACTTTAATTCTCTCCTTTGATTTTCATATTCTTCACAATTAAGAAGCACATGTGATACTGTTTCTTTCACATTGCAATGAACACAGTTTGGAGAATTTACTTTTTTTTCATTTTGAATAAGGAATCGTTTAATAAAGTTGAGCCGTTCTGAGCCTGATGATACAGATAATATTCCTTCTGGTCAAACCACAGTTTCGAAAGGGATAAATCTCATTCTCAATCATGCTTCGATGATTGGATCTCCCAGATGTTAATACCTCAAAATGATCTTGAAATCTTTCGTTTAATTTTTTCTTGATTAACTTCTTGAGGTGTGTATTTCCCATGTAGGAATAGAAGGATTTTTCATGCAAGAGTGCTGCTTTTGCGAAAAGGTCGGGGAATTCATTTCCCTGGATCCCAACATGTGCAGGGATCCATTGCAGTATAAATTCTGCACCATTTTTCATCATGATTGTTGAGGATTTTAATATGCTCTGAAATATTCCTATTGCTGGATCGACAGGGGTCACCTTCAAGAAAATGTAAAGAGGAACTTCTGGTTGTTAATAAAACTATTTTTTGGTGTGAATGTTTAATGAACCATTTAAGTGCCAAGTCAATGGCGTACAATTCCGAGGTGAGAATTTCTGTTACGTTTTGAAGTCGAACTGCCTCAAAATGCGAGACTTCGGGAACGTAAAAGGCAGCAGCTCCGAATCCGAATTCACCTCAACTCTGAATCTAGTAAGATTCCCAGATAACGATGTTGTTTTACGACTTGCAAAGGTTCATTTTGAATATATAATTTTATACAGAGCCGTTCCCATAGACAGTGGCTCAAGTAAAGGAGGAGCCTCACCAGATCAGATGTTGCATCTCTATAAAACTATGCTGAGATCCGGTTTAGAATATGGTGGATTCTTATAGGAAAGTGCGAATCCAGCCCTTGTCAAAAAGCTTGAGAGAATTCAGAATAGAGCTCTGAGAATCTGTTTGGGACAATTGCAGATGTGTTCAATTATATCGCTTAATGCTGAGGCAAATATTCCACCTCTGTCGGTAAGAAGACCACATATATTATTTTCACACTTCACTCGAATGATACTTAAATTGGAATGTGATCCTGTCACAGACAAGGTCTTGCTTGGATCTAGTAAAAAGAAAAGCCATGCTATAACTTCAATTCGGAGTCACCCTCTCTTTAAATTAGTAGTTTTGCAAGAACACAGAGTTGATTCAATATCTAAAGAACCTCCTTGGACCTTTTCAAGTCCAAATTGCGCATTTTCCATCCCTGGTATCTCCACTAAAACGAAATGGATATTGCGGCGCAAAACATAATTGCTTCAGAATTCATTTACACTCACTCTAAAGATAATGTGAAGATCTTTACGGACGGATCTATTGATAGACAGTTGGGAAGAGCGGCTTCTGCCTTTTGTGTTCCCGAAGTGTCCCATTTTGAGGCAGTTCGACTTCAAAGCGTAACAAAAATTCTCACCTCGGAATTGTACGCCATTGACTTGGCACTTAAATGGTGCATTAAACAGTCACACCAAAAAATTTTTTATTAACAGACAGCAGTTCCTCTTTACATTTTCTTGAAGGTGACCCCTGTCGATCCAGCAATAAGAATATTTCAGAGCATATTAAAATCCTCAGCAATCATGATGAAAAATGGTGCAGAATTTATACTGCAATGGATCCCTGCACATGTGGGGATCCAGGGTAATGAATTCGCCGATCTTTTCGCAAAAGCAGCACTCTTGCATGAAAAATCCTTCTATTCCTACATGGGAAATACACACCTCAAGAAGTTAATCAAGAAAAAATTAAACGAAAGATTTCAAGATCATTTTGAGGTATTAACATCTGGGAGATCCAATCATCGAAGCATGATTGAGAATGAGATTTATCCCTTTCGAAACTGTGGTTTGACCAGAAGGAATATTATCTGTATCACCAGGCTCAGAACAGCTCAACTTTATTAAACGATTCCTTATTCAAAATGAAAAAAAAGTAAATTCTCCAAACTGTGTTCATTGCAATGTGAAAGAAACAGTATCACATGTGCTTCTTAATTGTGAAGAATATGAAAATCAAAGGAGAGAATTAAAGTTTTAATTTAATTAAATTTAATAAATTTAATTTAAATAAAGTTACGAGAGAATTTCTACATAATTCTGATCTTTTTGAAAGAATTTAAAGTAACTTTAATCTAAGGTGAGGTCTTGCTTTTAGGCAATTTGCTCGATTCTTGACGATCTGGAAGAGAAGGACGATAAACCCCGAGTTTCCGCTAGGCTAGAGATTTTTTGACTGACTGACTTATTTATTGACCTATTGTATTTCTTGAAATGAGTTCAAGAAAAATTTCTACTAATGCAAAGATCGAAATAAATGTGAAAAACAGCGAAAATTAATATTGTATATTGGAATTCGTATTCTATGATTCTAAATCATAAATCGATCAATGCCTTTGAAGGACACGATGTTAGTATTTGTGTTCCCTTGCCCTAAGTTCGAATTGGTAGTACTAAATATCTACATTTTTAAAAACAGATTTTTTTTCCAATTTCTCGATGATAATAATCTATATTTTACGTTTTAAAAAACAACAAAAAACCCTCAATCAGCTGATCGCTAAAGATGTCTGAGAGGAGCCTGTCTGTATAATATGCGACAGAGGTCTGTGAGGACGCAGAGAACTAAGCAGAAAGACAAACCAGAAAACACGTATCCATGCCTTATTCTAGGCTGGACCATAGGTCTTTTGATCCTGGGTTCAAACTGCTCCCTTTGATAAGAGGATCGAACTTGGGTGCTTTGATCCTGTGCTCAAATTCGTCCCTTTGATTTGAGGATGAGAACTTCTGCCCTTTGATCCTGGGCTAAAACTGCTCCCTTATATCCGAGAATCGAACTTGGGTCCTTTGATCCTGTGCTCAAATTCGTCCCTTTGATCTGAGGATGAAAACTTCGGCCCTTTGATCCGAGGATCGAACTTGGGTCCTTTGATCCTGTGCTCAAATTCGTCCCTTTGATCTGAGGATGAGAACTTCGGCCCTTTGATCCTGGGCTAAAACTGCTCCCTTTGATCCGAGGACCGAACTTGCGTCCTTTTTGATCCTGTGCTCAAATTCGTCCCTTTGATCTGAGGATGAGAACTTCGGCCCATTGATCCTGGGTTAAAAGTGCTCCCTTTGATCCGAGGATCGAACTTGGTTCCTTTGATCCTGTGCTCAAATTCGTCCCTTTGATCTGAGGATGAGAACTTCGGCCCTTTGATCCTGGGCTGAAACTGTTCCCTTTGATCCGAGGATCGAACTTGGTTCCTTTGATCCTGTGCTCAAATTCGTCCCTTTGATCTGAGGATGAGAACTTCGGCCCTTTGATCCTGGACTGAAACTGCTCACTTTGATCCGAGTATCGATTTTGGGTCCTTTGATCCTGTGCTCAAATTCGTCCCTTTGATCTGAGGATGAGAACTTCTGCCCTTTGATCCTGGGCTAAAACTGCTCCCATATATCCGAGGATCGAACTTGGGTCCTTTGATCCTGTGCTTAAATTCGTCCCTTTGATCTGAGGATGAGAACTTCGGCCGTTTGATCCGAGGATCGAACTTGGGTCCTTTGATCCTGTGCTCAAATTTGTCCCTTTGATCTGAGGATGAGAACTTTGGCCCTTTGATCCTGGGCTAAAACTGCTCCCTTTGATCCGACCGAACTTGGGTCTTTTTTGATCCTGTGCTCACATTCGTCCATTTGGTCTGAGGATGAGAACTTCGGCCCTTTGATCCTGGGCTAGAACTGCTCCGTTTGATCCGATGATCGAACTTGGGTCCTTTGATCCTGTGCTGAAATTCGTCCCTTTGATCTGAGAATGAGAACTTCGGCCCTTTGATCCTGGGCTAAAACTGCTCCGTTTGATCCGAGGATCGAACTTGGGTCCTTTGATCCTGTGCTCAAATTCGTCCCTTTGATCTGAGGATGAGAACTTCGGTCCTTTGATCCTGGGCTAACATGCTCCCTTTGATCCGAGGATCGAACTTGGGTCCTTTGATCCGGGGCACTAACCACTGAGCCACCACTTCTAATTAACTCTACGTAACGCAACAGTCACTTTCTAAGCTAAATGGAGCACGAAAAGTGTACAACCTTAGAAAAGAAACACATAAACAGGAAGGGGGGATTCTGACCGTAAGTTACGTGGTGTTGCATAAGAGGAAGTGTGGTGAATTCAGCTAAAAGAGAATCGGGTAGTTTACGCATGACACCTTAAAAAGAGCTCTTTCCAAATAATTCCTGCTTTTTGAGAATTCTAATATTAGTAATAGAGGCAAAACACCTGATGAACGTAGGTGTATTTCAGACATTTTCCAAGTATTTTTTTAAAGAAGTCTATAATGCAGCAAAGCTGAAATTTTGTTCTTCAATCGAAATCCAGTCTCTTAACCCAAGTCCGCCTTCATATACTAGGCCTGGACAGTCTTGAACGAAAGGAAGGAAAAAAGAAGAAAAATCAATTTTGAATATATATATATAATTAATTCAGTTGGGTTAAAATTTAAGTTAAAGCCATTGATTTTAAAACAAGTGAAAGTAAAAAAAATCATTTATTTGGTTTTTCTTAGAACATTTGATAGAATTATAATATGAATTGCCAAAGTGATAAAAAATAAATAACTACCAGTGGAATTTTAAGAAAAGTTGTTATTTTAAGATCCTCTATATTGTTTTATTACGGCACATTCATTTGATACGTTGTGGGAGAGCGGTTTTGAATATCGCGCCCTACATAATGGAAATATTTCTAAACTTCGCGCCAGTAGGATCGAACTGGTGGGCCTCTGTTGAGGGAGAGTCTGCCGCTGTGTTTTCTGTTTGCTTCTGGGTTGCCAGCTCTAAGTGAACAGAGGCATGTGATACCCTATATCAGCTGGTGGATGATCCTAATCAGAGGCCATCGCAGGTACCTGAACCTTACTTAGCTAGTTGGGCATCGTCAAGCCTAAACTGGAGTAATGTGTCTCAGGCAGGCCATTTGGCTCTAGAAAAAGTCCACTTGAAAAGGTGGTTCCTGAAGTTCCTACCAGTATCGGTGATTTCAGCCTTTAGCGGAGGAGGAACAGGTCTTTGCACCATGCCTGCGATCGGGGGCTGTTTGATATTGTTGGCCCTACCAATCTCAATAAACCTAATTTCTTTAAAAATCCTACTAATCATTTTCTCTCTGCAGGAACGTGACACGTGAGGACATTACATAGAGATTATTCTCTTGATGTCCTCATGCAGGAATTCCAGCGCTATAACCTAGATATTCTAGGCTTGCAAGAGACCAGATGGACAGGTAAAGGTGAGATACTTAAAAATAACTTTAAATTTCTCTTTACAGGGAGGGAGGATGGAAAGCATCACCAAGGCGTGGGTCTGCTGCTCAGCAGACATGCTAGTGATGCTCTTCTAGAATATGAGTGCATTAATGAAAAGTTTCTTACAGCAAAATTTCAGACACACATTAAAGACTTGAATGTTATCTGCTGTTATGCCCCCACTGAGGATGCTGATGAGGATGAGAAGGATAGGTTTTACGGACAACTTCAGGATATTTTGAATTCTGTCAAGAAAGGAGATATTACCCTTGTTCTAGGTGACTTCAATGCCAAAGTTGGTACTGACTCTGACTTTTGGGGAGGAGTAATACGTCCTTTTGGTATTGGTAGCTGCAATGACAATGGGCAACGTCTCCTACAGGTAAGTAAACTCAATGGTTTCAGAATAACTGACACATATTACAAACACCGCGGCATACATAAATACACATGGGTTTCACCTGATGGGCTGCATAGGAATATGATGGATTACATGTTATTTTACAGCAAATGGGCTAGTTCTGTTAGAACTACCAGGGCATATAGGGGAGCTGAAATTGGATCTGACCATTACCTTGTTAAAAGTGTCTTGCAACTTAAACTTGAAAAGTGTTGTGCAAGGGTTAAAAATTTACCTTTAATACCGAAGCTGTGAAAGTTATAGCTAAAGCTTTCCATGATAGGTTACTTAGTCATTATGACAGTCATTTTATGCTTACTACTGAAGTTGAGGAAGAATGGGATTATTTTAAACAGGCTTTTTTTGACACTAACAGTACTCTTTTAGGAGAAAAGGAGCAGAGGAGACAGAATTATTTAAGTGATAAGGCACTTGAGCTTATTTCAGAAAGAAGGAACTGCAGGAATGTCCTTAATCAGTACCATACTAGTCCTAATAGAAAGGATTACAGAGAGCTTAATAAACGTGTAAAGGATCAGTTAGCTACTGATAAGAATCTTTGGCTTGATGGTCTGGCTGACAAAACTGAGGAGGCAGTTAGGCAGCACAACACCAGAGAGCTGTACCAGATAGTTACTGTTTTATGTGGTAGAAAACGGACAGGCATACAAGGATTGCAGGATAAAAAAGTAAGGTTATAGAAGGTGAGGATTCTGTCATGGCTAGGTGGGCTGAGCATTTCAGTGATGTTCTAAACAATGTGGTTAGTTCTACCCCATTGTTTGTAATGATGATAGATGCATTGGCAGCTTTAATGTTGGTCCTATAACACAATCTGAAGTTATTTTGGCCATCTCTAAACTTAAACTTCATAAATCCCCAGGGGTAGATGAAATTACTACAGAAATGCTCACAGCTGGGAATGTTTCGGTTACCACTTGGATGACTGAAATTTTGAATAACTTTTATGTTAAAGGCATGGTTCCTAAATATTTCACCAGAGCTATTATTATCCCTATTTTCAAAAAAGGTGATCGCAGTTCTTGTGATAACTATAGGGGTATCAGCCTACTCTCTGTTCCAGGTAAAGTTCTTTCCATGATTGTGCTTAATAGAATTAAGAATCCGGTTGACAGGCAATTGCGTGATGAGCAATGTGGATTCAGAAGTGGTAGGGGATGTGTGGATCAGATATTTTCACTTAGGCAAATTCTTGAGAAATGTTCAGAGTTTCAGAAACCTTTTTTTTGTTAGTTTTTCAGCTAGCTTTGTTGATTTCAAAAATGCATTCGACTCTGTTGATCGTCATAATTTGTGGTTGATTGTGAGATCATATGGTATACCAGACAAGTTAGTTAACATAATGAAAGCTCTCTATAATAACACTGAGTCATGTGTGAGAGTTGGTAAGGCTTGTAGCAAGTGGTTTAGCATTACTTCTGGTGTTCGACAAGGGTGCATTTTGTCTCCTTTTCTCTTTAGCTTGGTTGTTGATTATGTTATGCGAAATTCATTTTAAGGGAAAGATTTTGGCCTTAATTGGGCTGGAGATACGAAAATTTCTGATTTAGGTTATGCTGATGATTTAGCCCTTTTGGCAAATGATGTTGATGAGATGAACTCTTTCATTCGAGCTGTTGATGAGACTGGTAGTAGAGTAGGTTTGGTTATAAACAGAGAGAAAACTAAAGTGATGAAAATTGGTCAGGCAGTTTGAGATTCAGTTAATTTGAATGGTTGCAGTCTTGAGCAGGTGTCACAGTTTAATTACCTTGGGAGCTATGTAACTGATACTGGTGATGTGCGGCATGAAATTAACAGACGAATAGGTATTGCTGCCGGGACTTTTAAGAATCTATGGAGATTGTGGAGAAATAGGCGTATACACCTAAAGACTAAAATTTGACTGTATAATAGTTTAGTTCTTTCTAGGGTTAGTTATGGTAGTGAAACCTGGACGCTGTGTAAACAAATAACAGGAAACTAGATGCTTTTGATTCTAGATGCTTACGCAGTATCTTGGGCATTAGGTGGTTCACCTTTGTAACTAATGGTGAGGTTAGGCAAAGGAGTTTGCAACCTCCTTTAAGCAGCATATTGTGCAGAGAGAGACTCCGTTGGTTTGGCCATGTTGCCCGTATGGATAATTATAGATTGGCGAATAGGGTTATGAGCAGTGTACCTAGAGGCCTCAGAAGGAGGGGAGACCTAGGATGCGGTGGGCTGATAATGTCAAACAGGACCTTGTTAGAATTGGTGTGCAGTGGCCGGATGCAGCAGATGTAGCTCAGGACTCTGCTCATTCTCCAAGCATATATTATATATGCTTCCATGATAGGTATATGCTTGATAGGTTGGAGAATTAAACTGCACGGTCTGGTTGGACCTCCGTAGCCCATGGCTGCTTGATGATGATGATGATGATGATGATGATGGTGAAAATTTAAGTTAAATCCATTTATTTTAAAACAAGTGAAAGTAAAAAAAATAATTTATTTGGTTTTTCTTAGAACATTTTATAGAATTATAATATGAATTGCCAAAGTGATAAAAAATAAATAACTACCAGTGGAATTTTAAGAAAAGTTGTTATTTTAAGATCTTCTATATTGGTTTATTACGGCACATTCATTTGATACGTTGTGGGAGAGCGGTTTTGAATATCGCGCCCTACATAATGGAAATATTTCTAAACTTCGCGCCAGTAGGATCGAACTGTAAATAGACAAGGAAAGGATAATTAACTAGTGCTTTCCTGACCCTCTGTTATTGTAAGAACAGTCGGATCTTTGTAGAACAGGAGTGGACTGGAAGAAAGAAGTCTCCATGGAATTTTCTACTTGGTACTGACAACATGGTGATTCCAGTTTGACTGCTTCCACCTAAGAATAGAACAACCCTCAGTGCTGTTTCTTCTGTGGCCCAAGGAGATTAACTATACACCTCTTTGGGCTATCGAGGATTGGCGGGCAGAGGGGTGTTTTGACACTCTGAAACCTAGTGTCCTGGAGCCTTTTCCGAAACTTCTTTTTATTTGGAACTGAATTTCCGAAGTTTCAGTGTGCCTCTTCAATTTCAGGTACGTTATTTAGACTTCTACTGATTGTCAGCTTTGTATCTAAATTTTACTTTGTAACTGCTGAAGACAATCAGAAATGAAATCGACCGTTGATAAAACCAATAGACAACGAAAATATTTTTGGTTGAATCTGAGAATAATGATTCAGAAGAAGCTTTTGAGTCACGAAGGTAAAGATAAAAGAGAGAACTGTGTAGATAGCTGTAAGATTCGTGTTTCAGAGCCTGATACTTATGAAATTAATACCCAAAATTACATAACGCTCGAGGAAATATTGGCGTCTGAGTTATAGGCTTCTTCCCCAGATCTACCTTCAAATAATGATTTTACTACAGTTAGAAGAAAAAACTACAAAAAAGAACCTTTTAAAAGATTACAAACCTTGTAACAATACTTTCTTGCAAATAGCAAAACTTAAGTTCTATTAATATTCTAAAGTTGACAAGCTCTCTTGATTATTTTCTAGGATGTCGTGTTAAACGACGTTTCACTCGAAATGGGAATCTTTTACTCTATATGAACTCGCAGAGCCAAATTGACAAACTCAGAAAATTAAAATCATTGTTTGGTCTAGATATTAATTGCAGATTCCCAACCAATAAATGTAAGACTTTAGGTCTTATCAGAGGAGTAGAATTAGACATATCAGAAGAAGAAATTTTGGAACAATTAAATGATCTCAAAGTTGCTGCATGTCAAAGAATGGTAAGATTCGTCAAAGAAGGAGATCATAGTAACAAAATGAACTTACAGATAGAATCGTGTTGAATTTCTCTTCCACGAAATTGCCAAAAGAAATTAATTTAGGTCTTTGTAGATTCCAAGTACGGCAGTACTTTGAACCACCCGTTCTATGTTTTGTCTGCAACCATTACGGGCATAAAGTGGCAGTTTGCAAAAATAAACCAAGATGTAAGAACTGTTCCCAAGAACACTCACCTAAAACATGTAAAGTGAAAACTCTTTGCTGTCCTAATTGTGGAAAACTACATCTAGCAACATATGCTGGGTGCTCTGCTAAAATTGTAGTTTGTCGTACAAAAGCATTCCAAAAAAAATAGCCCAACTTGGGCCCAAGCAGTGAATAGACCTAAGATCCTCACCCATTCTTCTGGTAATGTTAAGGTATCCCAACCAAACACATTTCAAGAAGAAAAAGCACAAATTCAACTGGAAGATTTGAAAGAATTTCCTTATCTCCCAAATAATAAACAAACTGCTTGCAGCCACGAACCAAATCCTGATACTATGAAGGGTTCGGTGTTATTGATAAAGACAATAACATATTTGATGTTGAAGTGCATCGGATTTATTACTTCGAAAACCGAAGTCTCAGGGAAAGATATTAATTCCTTAGTAGATATCAAAGACAAGATTGATCATGAACAGCTGTAAAGATTCTAGCCAAATCCTTCAATGGAACTGTCGTAGCCATAATAATAAAATACCTCTTTTGAGGAGCTTATTATCTAAATACAATATTAAAATAATGTCTCTGCAAGAAGTTTATTCTAAAAGCATTAAAATTCTGGTTTCCTAACATATTGTTGCGGATCACAAAAATGGATAGCCACTGAGCGTGAGTATTAAAAGCTATATTTCAAAACCAAATTCAATACAAGGTAAATTGTTACAAAGGAAATATGGATGAAGTATCTTATTAACAAATTAACTATTAACATGCACAAGTCATCAATCTTCCTGCGTAGAGCACACAATATCAGCTCTGTGTATTTTACTAAATACTACCTTTTACTTGATTTACCAGGTCACCCGAAGATCTTCACTCGTAAACCAATTCTCGTCCTGTGCTAATAACTGTTCACACACTAGCCGAACAAAAAGACAGTCCGTGTAGACATTCGAAGTTAGCCATAAAAGTTCCCACTTTTATACTTCCGTGTATACACAACACATCAAGTTACTTCTTGATACTTAACGATAAAAGATCCCACTTTTATCCTTCCGCGTATACACAACACATCAAGTTACTTCTTGATACTTACGCGCACTGTCTCAGAACAGCTCACCGTCCATTTTCGAACTCTCCGACCGTTACAACAAAACGACCGTTAACGCTCCACTCTTCTTCTCCAAATTCTCCCAACGTTCTTATTCGTTGGCTGAAACTTTTTTGCTTTCGGTTGCCAGATTCCTTCTGTCGTAACACTGCCC
The DNA here is from genome assembly GCA_038380435.1 of Ryuthela nishihirai. Taxonomy (NCBI): domain Eukaryota; kingdom Metazoa; phylum Arthropoda; class Arachnida; order Araneae; family Heptathelidae; genus Ryuthela; species Ryuthela nishihirai. The sequence goes on along the minus strand of JAWZYU010000353.1, from coordinate 12,543 downwards.
CCTTCCTAGGTCTTGTTCGTCCCGAACAATTCTGGATTCCAAAGTTTCTTCAGTTCTTCGATGAAACGGAGCCAAACGATCCACGTGAACCACCTTGCACTTTGTAGCTGGACATCGACGAATGCGATATACCACGTCTGTGTCAAAATGAAAGCGAATCTCATTATGACGTAGATTTCTTTTCTGACTGAAGCCTCGTCCACAAACATAATACGTGTAAGGCCTATAGCCCTTGTGAACACGTTTATGTCTCTGCAGGGAGAAGAATCGACTAAGAGTTTTCGTGCAAAACCTGTAAAAAGTTTTCTTCTTTGTCGGAAGTTTTCTTCTTTGGATTTTTACTTCTATCAACAGTAACAAGGAATGAAAGTCATTAGTGACATAAAATCTAGGGAGAATTTTCATCCTGCAATCTGACCCTTTTGTCAGTTGACTTTCACTTAATTCAGAGCTGTCGTGATGAACCTTCAGCCATATTTCACCTGATTCGATTTGATCCCCAAGGTGCTTCACAAATATATCAGCTCCATAATTCTTTTTAGCGCTTCGGTCCATCTCCTCCTTCCATACTCTTGCTAGAACTGCAGCTTCTAATCCGACAACCTTACCTGTTTCTCCTGTATAAGTGAAATCAGTGATGTGTCGGGCTGCTAGCAATATTTTTTCTGTTTTACCTTCACATAGCCAGCTTGCAACATATTCAGATACTCCTTGTTCTATTAACATGTTACGAAACTTGTTCAAAGCATTGCCGTTATGCAGAACCTTGCAGACACGTGATGCTTCATCTACCCTATTATCCACTCGTTACTCTGCCTTTGCGATAATTGTCCATGACACATTTTGCTGACGGCGAGGAATAGAATACCTTTCGTGTGGATCTCTCTTCAGATCGTGCCAGACTTGTATACCTAGGTATTTTGAAGTGCAAAGCGTACTGTATAGTCTCACAGCTCTCTGATCTGTGTGATTGTTCTTCACAGTTCCTAGACATGTCACCAGCGACATAGACACTCTGCCATGCATCACCAGTAGTTGCGTGGTCAAAGGCATTATCTGCGCTATCTCTACGATTCTTGATTTCCAGTAGCAGATCCACATTTTTATATGCGTTGCCTTTCTCTTTTTCTTTTCCATGTTTACAATCTAACTTAACACTATCAAGATCATCTTTTTCACTGACAAATTCAACATTTAAACTATTGCATTGTCTATTGAGTTCGGTTTTATGATCCTTGAAGTGATCAATAAACTTACCAACTTGAGAAGCCACTTCAGCTCTCATCTCGGTATTTTGTGCGGCCATTTCGGCTTTCAAGTCATCTTTTTGAGAAACTATCTCAGTTCTCAACTCATTATATTGTGCGGCCATATCGGCTTTCATATCAGTCATCAGCTTTATTAACTCATCCATACTTCTAGTGAAAGGCATTCAATTAAATTAATCCCACTTCTGACACCAAATGTTGCGGATCACAAAAATGGATAGCCACTGAGCGTGAGTATTAAAAGCTATATTTCAAAACCAAATTCAATACAAGGTAAATTGTTACAAAGGAAATATGGATGAAGTATCTTATTAACAAATTAACTATTAACATGCACAAGTCATCAATCTTCCTGCGTAGAGCACACAATATCAGCTCTGTGTATTTTACTAAATACTACCTTTTACTTGATTTACCAGGTCACCCGAAGATCTTCACTCGTAAACCAATTCTCGTCCTGTGCTAATAACTGTTCACACACTAGCCGAACAAAAAGACAGTCCGTGTAGACATTCGAAGTTAGCCATAAAAGTTCCCACTTTTATACTTCCGTGTATACACAACACATCAAGTTACTTCTTGATACTTAACGATAAAAGATCCCACTTTTATCCTTCCGCGTATACACAACACATCAAGTTACTTCTTGATACTTACGCGCACTGTCTCAGAACAGCTCACCGTCCATTTTCGAACTCTCCGACCGTTACAACAAAACGACCGTTAACGCTCCACTCTTCTTCTCCAAATTCTCCCAACGTTCTTATTCGTTGGCTGAAACTTTTTTGCTTTCGGTTGCCAGATTCCTTCTGTCGTAACACTATCAAGAAAACAATAAATTTTTTGGAGGGTGAGTTGCTATTTTAGTAAATAAGGACCTTGTTCAAGGAAAAATAACACTGCCTAGCAATCATACACTGTTGGAGACAGTTGCAGTGCAAGTAAAATTCGAAAATAAGTTCTATTCAATAATTTCCATCTACAATTCAGCGGAAAATATTCCTCTTGAAATCTTTTTGGATTTAATCAATGTCTGTCCTCCCCCCACATTATAACTGGAGATTTTAACGCTCATAACCTTATGTGCAGCTCCACTTCAACTAATAACAGAGGAAAAGTAATTGAAGAACTAATGGAAGAACTTAATCTGATTCTCATAAGTGATATGGCTCCCACTTTTTGGAATGGAATAAACGAATCTTTGCGTGACCTCACCATGGTTGATCCTGCCTTGGCATCTCAATTAACCACTACTACATTTAGTGACACTTTCACCAGTGATTCTTTTCCTATTCTAATTAGTGGACTTCCAAAGAGAATGGAAAAGAATAAAATAAAAATTTTAAACCGGGAATCTTTCAGAACTGTTCTCAATCAAGAACTTGAAAACTGGGAAGAATTTTTTTCGATAAACAATTTTACGGAAGGTATTAACACAGCTAAAATAAAAAGTACTAGAGGAATTAATAATCCTAAAAACCTGAAATATAATATTCGACTCATTAACAGATTGATTGCCTTGAGAAGGCGGGCTGGAAAAAGGGCTAGAAAAACGAGAATTTTAGATCATATAATCTATTATAAAAGGATTAACGCATTAACAAAAGAGAAAATTAAGGAAGCAAGAAGGATGGAATGGGACAATTTCTGTCAAAACATTGACTTTTTTACATCCTCGGCAAAAATATGGAAAATGATAAGGTCAATTGGAAAACCAGTGTCTCCTTCTCTTTCCTGAAATGTTTTGCTTTTAGAGCAAAACAAAACTTTAGAAAATGTAGCAAATGAATTTGCACTTATGTTTTCAACTTCAAGAACTAATTTAGTGTCTCCTGAATTTCTTGAAAACCAGTTTGTGGTAGAGAGGGAATTAGAAAAGGCGTACAATCTAAATTCAAAAGCTCCTGATTTCTTGGACAGGGAATTTAATATGAGTGAATTTAAACTTGCTCTTCAACACTCTAAATCATCTACCTCTCCAGGACCAGACTGTATATTCTATAGGCTACTGAAGAATCTTCCGGAAAAACATTTTAACACTTTACTAGACCTTTTTAATGAAATCTGGGAACAGAGCATTTACCCAGATATTTGGAATACATCTTTTGTTGTTCCTGTTCTCAAGCCTAGAAAATCAGCTGGTGATATGACATCTTACAGACCTATTACACTCTGCTCATGCTTGGGAAAATTGCTTGAAAGTATGGTGAACAGAAGACTAAATTGGATAACAGAATCAAACCGTCTCCTTCACTATAACATTAATGGCTTCAGAGCTGGCAGAAGCTCAGTGGACTGTATTATTGATCTTGTCAGAGATATTCAAACAGGATTGAATTTTAAGAATATGTACACAGTTGCCATTTTTATAGATCTTCAAAAAGCTTACGACTCTATTTGGATTAAAGGAATGCTTTAGAAACTTCTGAAACTTGGAATTGCTGGAAACATATTTTCTTATATTAAGAACTGAATGAAGGACAGGAAGATAATTGTGAAACTTAAAGACACCCTTTCAGATTCTTTTCTTTTGGATAAGGGTATACCACAGGGCAGAATTTTGAGCCCTATGTTATTTAACTTGTATATATATGACCTCCCAGACATTTTGCCCAGAAATGTAAAATGTTCCATATATGCGCATGATATGGTTATCTGGTTAACAGGAAGAAGTTTAACTAGAATACATACAGTACTACAAAAGACATTAGATGATATTGAACATTATTTTAAGTCATGGAGTTTAGACATCTCAAAAGATAAAACGGTGATTTTGCCATTTTGCAAGAGTAGAAATTTTCCAAACATAATATTATACATTCAGAATGAACCTTTGCAAGTCGTAAAACAAGATCGTTATCTGGGAGTCTTACTAGATTCGTAGTTGAGGTGAAACCCTTATGTTCAACAGCTTGTTTCCTTTTCTAAATCATTCCTCAATATCCTCAAGTGCTTTGGCTCGAGTAAAGGAGGAGCCTTACCAGATCAGATGTTGCATCTCTATGAAACTATGCTGAGATCCCATTTAGAATATGGTGGATTCTTATTGGAAAGTGCGAATCCAGCCCTTGTCAAAAAGCGTGAGAGAATCCAGAATAGAGTTCTGAGAATCTGCCTCGGACAATTGCAGATGTGTCCAAATATATCGCTTAATGCTGAGGCAAATATTGCACCTCTCCTTGTAAGAAGACCACATATATTATTTTCATACTTCACTCGAATGATACTTAAATTGGAATGTGATCCTGTCACAGACAAGGACTTGCTTGGATCTAGTAAAAAGAAAAGTCATCCTATAACTTCAATTCGGAGTCACCCTCTCTTTAAATTAGTAGTTTTGCAAGAACACAGAGTTGATTCAATATCTAAAGAATCTCCTCGGACCTTTTCAAGTCCAAATTGCTCATTTTCCATCCCTGGTTTCTCCACTAGAAAGGAAATGAATATTGCAGCTCAAAACATAATTGCTTCAGAATTTTCGTTTTCGAGATCTACAAACCCGAAACACCCCTACGAGACCTCCATTTGACCTTGAAAGACAGGTCGGAGGTCATCTTTGGGCTTGAAGAACATGCCGTCCATCGAATGGTCCGTTGCTTCGTACCCGGGAGATTCTAAACATCTACACCTTAAGAAACACAGTTGATGGTCTCACGCAAGGTTATCATGTCCCTTCCAACAGCTGTCCAGTGGGTACCCTTTCCCAAACTTCGTCTGAGCCCTCGGGGTCTTCGTGATCTATCCATTTAGCCCATTGTGTGCAAAAAATTTCCGTTCAGAAGTAATAGCCCAACTCTTTCAAAATTATAATTTTGTACTATGTAATTCTCATAGCATTTTGTTTTAAATTGCATTTCGCTGAATAACGAAATTTCTGTATAACAATTATATTTCGGGCCCCCTCTTGATTCTTTTATACATCCATCCCTCCATCCTCATGGTAGAGAGGTTTTGGAAAAACACCGTATAAATAAAAACCGTGCAAATCGGGAGGAATAACTTATGGAAAAAATGGAGGATAAGTTCTGAAAAAACTTTTTTTATGAATTAAAGGTACATTGAAATTTTTATTTATGCTTTTGTTTTCTGAAATTTCACCTCATTAGTATTAATAATCATTAACGTAACCTTATTTTGTACTTTATTTGTACTAATTAAGATAACCTTAGATTAATTTCGCACACATTTTGTTTTTATCACGAAAAATATTCATCATTAATGTAGACGTACATTGTCGAATTTGAAGACGAAATTTGAAAGAAGAATATTTATAAACTGAATATAAGTTAGAAATTAAGCATCTATATCAAAAATTAATGCTTTTTTTTGTAAAATTGGTATTTAGATGATATTTTATGAAACAATATGCTAACGAATCAGATGCATTTAGCCTATATACACACGTACCTAAAGCCAGTTGCTCCAACGTTTGCCCTCATAACAGTACATAAGTGTTGAAAACACGGAATTGATGTTGCTGCTCATGAAGCAGGATTGCCTGTTGTAGAGCATCCACAGTTGCCAGTGGGGTTTGTCGGGCTCGAACAGATATTTCCAATTCGTTTCATTAAATCTCAATGGGGTCCTAGAGCCAATTGGCCGCCACTCGCGAAAGTATACGATGTGGCGTTGTCCTGTTGAAAGATGGCGACACGGTGCAGAAAGAGAATCGTTAGGAACGGATGTAGATGGTCTGTGAGGATGTTCGCATACCTTGTACCGGTGATGGAGGTGTCGACGGGTAAGAGATCCCTATTTGACCCTGAATGAATACATAATCAAGGAAACATCCAAAGGAATACATACCCTTCCCCCCATGAAAGGAATACATCCCAAGGAAGCGCACGTAAACGCATCTCAAACTTTTACATCTCCTCCACCTGCTTGTATGACCCCAACCTGCCTGTTATTCTCTTTTGTTACTATGTTAGGAGTACTTTAGTATAAAGTTTCCTTTATAGGGCCCAAGTGGGATGTAAGATTCAACATCACGTACATGACGAATATTTTTTCAGCCTGAGGAAAATAGATGCCACATTTATTTAATCGGGTGAAATAAATCCGGGAGCGTAATGGCTTTCTATAATTGGGAGAGAAAAATCTTTTTTTTTTCTATCAAAATGCAGACATTGGACAGAAAAAATGGAACCATTCCCATGTTAAGTCAATGGACAATCAAATTAGAAGATCCGTAATTTCTACAATTAAGTTTTTTATTGCAAAATAGGAGTTGATAAAGGGATAAGGAGTTGATAAGAATTATATAGGGGTTGATAATAGGAGTTGAAAAGGTTGATAAGTTGAAAATATCATTCAAATCTAACTAAATCTCGATCTTCAACAATATTTGTTGGTATTTAAAGAGCTGTGGATGCTTGAATACTTAAAAGCAGCCAAGTCAGGCCTAAGAAACTTTTGTAAAACTGACATTTATTGAAAGAACTATTTGCGCCAAATTATGAAACATAAACGTATTTTATTAAATGGTTTGAAATATTTATTTTGAATTTTAATTAACTTTTGAGGTGAATTCTTGTGATTAACATCTCTGTTATTCAATATTCAAACTTCTATAGCTCTAAATACTGAATGGATATTGTCCAACATCCAGATTGAGAAAGATTTTGATGAGATTTTAATTTATATAGTTTAATTTTCCAGTAAAATACCTATTGCAGAAATTACATATCTTTGCCATTACTGAGCATTGTATGCAAAGAAGTGTCACTCGGAGGTAAAACAACCAACCCCTTTTTCTCCGAGGATTAAAAATGTGTTTCATTCAGGCAGTTTCCAAACATCAGGGAAAAATATAGCAACCATCTATCCTTTTGACTCAAATACTTCAAATTCTATCCGTCTCAACTATTGGAATTTTCTGTCTATCCCACTGAATTTTAAAACTACTTACTGGGATCGACACCATTATAGATTGACGTACCAAAATATAGAATTTTCGTGTTATGGTAATGGGAAAGTAATTTCAAAGCTTTGTAACTTCTAAAATATGCATTTAATGGAAAAATGTGACTGGAGATAAATTAAAGGTCGTTATCAAATCTATTTACGTCTGGATTTTCAACAAAATTTGTCCGCTATTTAAAGAGATATGGGAGTTGGAATATTCAATAATTATGTTATGTCAATGATAATCTGAACTTCAAAAGTCTATAACCTCTAAAATATGCGTTTAGTTGAAAATGTGACTGAAGATAAATTAAAGATCATAATCAAATCTATTTAAATCTCGATATGCAACAATATTCGTTCAGTATTTAAAGAGTTATGGAAGTTGCAATATTGCACAACATTAATACGTCAAAAGAGTTTACATTAGAAATTAATTAAAACTTAAAAAATAAGTATTGTTTCGAATCATTTCTTAAAAGAAATTTCAGGGTTGCGTAGCAATTGTTTCAATACCAGTTATACTGAGTCAAAAGGATTGATAATTCTTCCCATCGATCTGCTCATTCACAGGTTATTACCACTCCAATCATAGTTAAATTCCGCCAAAAGTTTAGCTTCAAACATACGTATCATAATTATATAAAGTATTTATAAATTCAAAAGGGTGATCTCCACTGCCTCAAAGGTCTGCGAGAGTTTCCTGATATATGAATATGTGTGCTCAATGCCCAGGTCATTGTGAATGGTTTTATTCTTCAACAAACCATGGCACAGTGACCACTGATCTTAAAATATTGTTTTTGAAACTCTGTAGGCTCCTGACGTTCGTGTTGGTGGTGATGCCCCACACTGGTGAGGCATACGTCAGTATAGGCCTCGGAATGGTCTTATATAAAAATAGTACCTTATCAAAAGACCAAGTTTGATAGTATAACAATATCAAAGGGCCAAGTTTAGATCTGACAATATTGGCTTTGAAAACTGCATTAGTTACATGTGCATTCCATTTAACCTTTTTGTTTAGTGTGATACCAAGGTATTTAACCGTTGGTATCCATTTAGTTTGTATACCAAATAGAGTTGGAGAATCAGGATTAATAATTCTTTTACAGGAAAAGAGAACTGATTGACTTTTTCAGGATTAATCCTGATTCTCCATTCAAAACACCAGTGCTCTGCTTTGTCCAATCCCAGCTGCAGTCGTTTAATAGCCAAACTGAGGCTTAGGGACGGAGAAAGTAGAACAATATAATTGGCATAAAGTGCCATTGTGATTGGTTTATGATCAGATAAATCATGAATATAAAAACTGAATAGAATAAGGCCCAACTAGGAACCTTGTGGGACACCTGCATCTATCTGTCTCATTACGCATGAAGTTGCCAATCTTGATACAGAAAGTTCTTCCATTCGTGTATGACTGGATGATATGAGTCATACGCGAAGTGAAATCAGCTTTGATCATTTTATAAATGAGACCGTCCTTCCAGATCTTGTCAAATGCTTTTGCTACATCTAAAAAGATAGACGCGATGATCACCTTCTTATTTAAATATTCAGCTATTTTCAACTACTCTCAGTAGTTGATGCACAGTAGATCATTTACTCCTAAAGCCAAATTGTTCCTCTAGATATAGGCTACTTTAATCAATGTACTCCATGAGGCGATTCAAGATTATTCTCTCGAATAATTTGCCTACGCTTGGAAGCAGACTGATAGGTCTATAACTCTGTGGAATAGTTGGGTTCCCCCCCCCCCTTAAAAATGGGACAGATGTAAACAATGGCCCTGGGCGGAAGTTGTTTAAACATAGTGTTGGAAAAATCATCGAGGCCAGTAGCCCTTCTAGTTTTTAGCATCTTAATAGAGTTGTTAACATCCGTAGCAGTTGCAAATCTGATATTTAAGATCACCGACTGGGGAAAAAAGTTCAGTGCTTTTCAGCATTTTGTGATGTATCTTCATCTAACAAATCACCATTGTACTGGAACTGATTATCCAAGGCGGTCACAAAAGCTTCCACCTTGTCCTCATCATCATAATTTGATTCGTGATTTCACCTTGTCTTCATTCATTGATACCATAAATGGGAGGAAGGTTCCCACCTTCCTCCTTTTCTTAATATGAAGGTGGAATCCTTCATACCATGAATGGGATGATAATCAATAGGTGATTTCTTCAAGGCGGTGTTCATTCGCCAGATGGAATTATCCACAGTTTTAAGCGAGGACAGCATTTTATCCCAAGAATCAAATCGATGCTCGCGAATTTTATTGCGAACAGAATTTTGGAACTCTCTGAGACGTTCATGAGTCTGTGGCAGTTGATATTTTTGCCAATCTCTTCTGACTTTATTCTTAAGAGATAAGCTCACTGGACAAAAAATTAGTCATCTCCCGCCATAAGAGGGTTACAGCTGTTTGACAGCAACAGAGGACGCACCAGTAATAAACGCATCCTACAAATAGCTCTGCCATGCGCTACAGGTTCATGCAGTGAGAAGAAGTGGTTGTGTGCCACGTGTGTGTTAGTCGCTCTGTGAAATATGGGTCGCGCCAAAGATGAGAATGTGTGGCAAAAAGGTCTTATTGCGTTTGGCCGAGTGTACAAGAAATTACTGCCTTTGTAGGTGTGTCGAAACCTACTGTCCAAAGGATCTTCCAGCAGTGGCGTACATCGCAAGTCCACCGCTAATCGTCGCCAGAACTGCGGTAGAAAGACTGCTCACCAATAGGAACCGCTGCAGTGTGTCTAGCACTGTGAGAGCAAACCGCTTTACAACAAGGCAGGAATTGCTCCAGTCAGTCAATGCAGGCCTACAACAAGCTGTTTCCGACTAAATACCTCGAAGAGAACTGCATGCCATGGATATCTGGAGCAGAGTACTGTGGAAGAGACCCATGTTAACAGCTCTGCAGAAGGCGCCATGGCTATAGTGGGCGCGACGCCACAAAGACTGGACTGTCGACTCTTGGAAGCGTGTGATCTGGTTGGATGACTCACGTTTTTGCTTGTACTCGAATGATGCGAGGTTATGGGTACATCGTTAGTTGCATAAAGCCTTCCATTTAGACTGTTCAAGATTCTGTTCAAGCTGGAGGAGGCTCTGTGATGTTCTAGGGTGTTTTAGGTACGAGGAAATGGGTAATTTGGTTGCGGTGACGTCACACTTGAACCAGAAGGGCTATATGGAGCTACTGGACGACCACATTTTCTTTTTTGTGCAGCATCTCCACAGTGAACACCAGAAGGATACCCCAGTCTTAAAAGACGACAATTGTCGAATGCATAGGACTCGAAGTGTGTCGGATTGGAACAACGGCATTCTGAAACCTTCGAACATCTCGACTGGCTCGCCAAATCCCAGGATTTGAATCCCATAGAAAACTTGTGGGACTGTTTGGGACAACAAGTGAAGCACCGCCCTATCTATCTGGCCAATCTGGCCGAACTGTGGTATTTGTTGCTGGAAGAGTGGATGAATGTGCACTACATCCGCACACTGGTGGCATCCATGCTAGACAGGATTTCGACTGTTCGTCGGTCGCATGGAGTCGTTAAGTGCTATTACTTGACATTCAGCCAAGGGTGACTAATTTTTTGTCCTGTGAGCTTATGTTCCTATCATCAAATAAAAAGGAATCTAGATAGGTGGCCGATAGCTCAATGGTCAGAGCACCTGACATGCTATCAGAAGGTCTTGGGTTCGTATCCCATTCATTTGAAGACAATGTTTCCTCTAAAATTGATATCGACGTTAAGCTAAACATGATGCCATCCTTGACAGTTGAACAAAAGACATCGAGAAATTTCTTCATTGCATATCATTTTAGTGTTATGACAAACCAACATCACGTAATAGAGTGTGACGCTAAAGGAATCCTAAACCCTTTCATTCAAAGACATCGAAAACTTTGTGAATTGAGATGTAAACCTGCATTACTCATAATCACTGCTTTTTGCAATAATTTCGATCTCCGCATGCGCAGAAACCTCGCTTGGACAGTTGACTATTTAGCCGAGTCTTTTTTTGATTAAACGATAATAAATATACTTGTATTGAGTTTTATAAATTTCGTGCAGATAGCTTTAATTACATGCGAAAAAATAAAGAAATTAATAACAGCAGAAATAAGAATCGAGAATTTATTTGGTATTTGTTAGAAATCTGGTCATGAACCGTTTCAGTTATTATCTTTCCGTTCTTTGTAATAAAATATATTACTGAATCGCATGCATTCAAAATCATGAAACGTTAAGAGATATTGAGACCGAAATGTTGTTCATTATATTGCTCTAATATTTACTACTTACAAAGAAATATGATCAATGTTCCATTTTGTAAACATTTTTTAACTTCATGTTTTTCCTACAACTGTATTTAAAATAAAATTTCCGTTTATCCTGTATCACCAAAACCAAATATTGACTTATTATTTTTATTTAATAATTGCATACTTAGTGCTTATAATGCAATAATAAATATACTAATAGTATTTGATTTTTATTCTTAAGAAAATGTTTATGAGATAGAATAAAATGAATTTTGAGTTCGTATCGTTAACACTTATATCAATCTACCAATTATTCTCGGTTTATCCCTCCCAACCTCTCTTCTATAGCATATCATTTTTATTATTACAAAATAACGGAAATTATTTTATCAGAAGTAACCTTACACCGGAAATGACGAAGTATATCAAAATTTGAAACATTTGCGAAATGGTGACATGTGAAATCTTTTCAGTCTAAAGGCAAAAATATCGATATTTGTAGATTGGTCCAGATCTATGAAAAAAATCGAAGGGGGGAGGCAGACACTCGGTTTAGAATGCAGCATAACATTTCTCTTTCAGTTTTACATTTTTTTTTAATCTTGAAAGATGAATGATATATAAACAAATTTAATATTTTTTAGATCTATTACCCTTTCTAGCATTATGAGGAGAGGGTCGAGATATGACCTCCCACTTTTTGTAGAAGTTTTCGCTGAAGTAACAATGTTTGTCAAAGTGACAATCTCTTCCAATAATGCAGACAAAGAAATAGTACTTATTTTTCCGAGGAAACGGTAGATCGATCATAAAACTTGTTCTTCTATTCACAAGGTTCAGTGTGGGAGAATCTGCGTTGTAACGAGTTACTCCATGAATAAATTCATGTTTTTAAGTCAAACATTATTCTCCTCTACTCCAGGGAATGTAAACAATGATATTTCAAAAACTAAAGGTAAAACATTATTTCTTTAGCACACAGTTTTCGCAATTCACAATATTAGTTTGAAACAGGTCCCGGGTAAAGAAATTAATTCAATCTATAAAGTGAATAGGGGGTGAAAGGGGGGGTAAGCAATGCCACCTGGAT